>JAPSGF010000012.1:16756408-16920218 GCA_035772895.1 Perdix hodgsoniae | reverse complement strand
ATATTATATTATATTATAATATAATCAGGATGGATTTTTTTTTCAGAAATTGAAAAATATTTCATTTGGACTGTAAACAAATCTCTGACATAGCAATGAAAAATGAGTTTACTTGCTCACTGTAACCTTACACCTTTCTTGGTTGGAGTCCAGTTAATGTTTTCCTTTTTGATAGATTTAAATTATTTTCTTTGTTGATAATCAAGAAGTTATAAGAAGCCCTGCAGTTTAATTAATCTCTCTGGTTCTCCGTTACATATCCAAAGACGTGTGTTGATATGAACTTGCAAGAACTCTCAATAACTCTAGCTGTAATGGGTTGCCCATACTTTCCAAATGTCAAAACTCATTAAGTAGGAAGTGAATAAGCTTACAACTTGAATTCAAAATACAAAAGCCTGCAAGATTCTTCAAGAGAATCCAAGAGTCTCCAAACTTCTCAGCACAAAGGTTACATAAAATAACTTCCTAGGTTTTCATAACAATTAAACTATGCAAGTAAAGGTAGCAACTATCTCTCTGCCTTCTAGCCCTTTTTATTTACAGTTTTATATGAACTTTTCTGCTTCTTTATAGTAACTACTGATAGAGATGTTTGTTCATATAGAAGTTTTTATTGGATTTGTGAGATTATCATTCTTTGGTTTGGAATAGTTGTAGCAATTAGATATAAGAATTCTCACAGTTGATCAGAAGTGTTAAAGGCACACTACAGTTTTGACCTAAACACCACATTGTCTATATTTATCAGCAGCTCACTCATACACAAGAAGATTAAATAGACTATTTAACAGCTTGTGTTGTGAATACCTTATCGTAAGAAAAAAGTCAGACATAACTTGCATTCTTTATCAATAAAATTGTATTTCCAGGCATTTTGTCTTCTGATTGCCGTATCATGAAATTTAGCAAAGAAAATTGATCTAGACATAATACCTCTACTATTATCACCAAATAAAATCTAAGCCAGTAAATCCAAAAGATGGTTAATGTTTAATCACTGAAAAAAATCTTGCTCCTTTTAAACTAAAATTTTTATGAAGCTTTTGAAATTGTACCTCTTGATAAGTTGGTCTTTGTCTTTGCAAAATGTCCAGCAGCTCTGCGTTCTGAAGAATTGAAAATGCAGAGTACCACAAAATGTACGGTAATAAGTTGTCATTTCAAAGTGATATCAATTATCTAAAAAGTAGTCATTTATTGTATCCATTTAATGTTTAGTCTCTCTTGGAATTCCATTTCCTTTATAGACTAATATTTTAGCTTTGGGAAGAAACTCAGAGTATATTACATCAATATCCAATTATATAAAAAGAGGTAGATGTGATTATGAATGCCTAAAATACACAAATAAACATCAATGGATTAATTTATATGCTATCATACATTTCCACACCAACTTATGATACTATATAGAGCAGTTAGAATAGTGTGAAACCAAACATTTAAGCTTCCACTAATATTTATAGACAAAATGTAACTTTCCGTAAATATTTATTCACTTTCACATACTTTTATACATAGCCCAAATGTATAAAATTCCAATTTTACTTAGTATAGGTATGAAAATGTAGATGCTTTTCTTCTATCTTTTGTTGCTGTTGATTGTGAATGTTTTTAATTACAAGGGAGGCTTCAAATTTAAATTCCAAACTAAGATTTGAGTTTCTTTCTTCCAATAAATATTTGAATTCTGAAGTACAGGTGGGAGTTCTACTCACCTGTAGAGCATGATTCTGGCCTGAGATATACAAAGGCTTAGGATGCATTATGAAGCAGCTAGTTAATAACTGGCACATCTCTAAATACTGTTAATTACATAAAATATTACTCAGAATAGGTAAATCATAATGACTTATGTTAGAACAGATGGATAAAAGTCCCCCAAATTTTGGAATAGCTTTTAATAAAGAAACAAATGTTTTGGAATAAAAAAAAAATGTAAAAACCACTAAGACTATATCCTTGGGTTGCTTCTGAATGTAATAACAGCTATTTCTTCACAATGGTATAGTGTTTACAAAAAAATCTGCCCCTTGGATAAAGTGTTTTTACTACAGCAACCTCCAGGTTTTGAAAGGAAGGAAAACAGTTTCAAAAATGCAGGATGTTCACAAAATTTAAAGAGAGATGATAAATTTATACCACTTGACACACCTTGTCCATCACTCACTTTTCATCACAAACTGAAAAGACTGCATAGGGCAACCACTTGGAAGCAGGGCCAGTCTGAAGCCCAGGTCAATGAGGAGGCTACCCAATCTAGGAAGGAAATAACAACAAAAGAAGTAAACCTGGTAGCAGTGAACATCTATTATTCATCCACAGTAATATATTGCCAGAAAAGAGCTGATAAATACAATTTTTAAAGTAGCTCTCAAGTGGTAAAGAAATTTATAAAGGAAAATCAGTAAAAATATTCTTCTGTTCTAGAAATTAAAGACATCACTGGAAATCTGTCTTCTTTGACATGGCTTAAACAAATGAATTGTTAGCGTCATACTAAGAGCTGGAGTTAGGAACATTAGGATACCTATGATAAACATAGGATAACATAGGAACCTATGATAAAAGTCTGCTTCAATCTCAAGCTGTACGGGAGCAGCTGAAATTAAGATTATGGAACTGTGGGTAGGACAGTTGTAAGTGGATCTTGTTTAAGCTGGTCAGCACGCATGCATGAAAATGTGCAACTTGTTCCATTAAGTACACAAGATCAGGAAAAATGCTTCAACATACAGTGGATCTATATCTGGGTTGTGCCAACTTTCTAAAAATTTGGCTATAAAGGGAAGATTTTTCCTAACAAATGGAATCTCTATGCAAGTGAGTATGTTGGTGACCAGACAGCATTTGTATTTCATCAAATGAAGCAGAACAGAGCAAACTCATATTCATTTTTCTTTTTTTTTTTTTTTTTTTTTTTTCCCCTCTGTCCCACAGGAACAAAACCAGCAGAGGTGTTAATAGTGAAAGCCCAGATTCAGCCATTTTGCAAGAGACGTGATGGTAAATAAATAAACTGGAAAGTTTTGTTTGCATACTCTGGTTTGCCAGGTAAAGAAACAAATCTTTTTAAAAGAAGAAATCAATCACTCCTAAAGTAATGCCTAATAAAATAAAAACTAATTTCACTGTTACTCTGGCTTCTCATTGTGAGCTACAATTTATACTATATTACAAGTCTTCCTAAAGGTAATAAATTTGACATAGAAAAAAAGAATTGAAAACCTAATTACATACAATTTGATTAAATTGGAATAGATGCTTTATGGTAATCTCATTTCATTAAAGACATTTGTAAAATTGTTAACAATGCCTAAAAAAAAAATCCAAACTCACCTCAAAAAGAAGTTTCACATTTTATCAACTATTTGTCTTCCTCTTCGCTGTGGGAGAGATGAGATAAAAAAAAAATAAATAATAATCTTATGTTCCAGGCCAAATTCTGCCATAGATGGCCATTTTCTACCCTTTGAGAACCTGAATCTGTGTCACTCAGAGTCACATTTTTAAAGGCAAAAAAGAAATAATGGACAGGAAACAGTGGATATTCCTACAGTTCTCTATTCTCTGAAAAATTATGGGAATCTTAATGCTGTTTCTCTGAATATGAGAATCTCACTGCCTGTCTCATTGCATCTACCCTAAAGAATTCCCGTTTTTCCCAATTCACACTTGTAAAAGCATCTCTTTTTGGAAAGGAGCTACATTCTGGGTTAAACCTGCATCAAAAGTTCTGTTCATTGCTGATGTTGGTGATGTTAAAATGTATGGGATTGGAAGACCATGCTCTGTAATGCCCAGATAAGGAGTTAAATACTCAGCCTGACAGAAGACTTTAAAAAACAGACACTTAGTCAGAGAAACTTACCTGGTGTCAAAAACTATTTGCATGAGTACCTTCAATAGGATGAAATGGTAATTAGTATCTATTGTTGACATACAAGCAGTGGTTTCAACTTCAATTTATCAGTTTGGAGGTCTGTTTTTATTTTATTTTATATGAGAAGCAGGGGTAAACATCTCATGCATCTCCAGAATAATCTGAGAAAAACTCTCCTTCCTTTATTTGCCTTTTTCCCCAGCCTTGTATGTTTCAGAACTAGCTGTTATAACAGCACTGTACACCAGCAATCAAAATAAAAGCAGACTAGCTTTGAGAAACAACAGACATTATTTTTATACAGTACACACAAAAATTTCTTTAACACAGAAAATTTCAGGTAGATGTTTTAAAAAATAGTGCTAAAATTTTCTTAAGTATTTATTAATTCCAATGATTATTTTGCTTTTTTTCTTCTCTTGTGCCACAGTAAATCCAGCTGTGAGATAAGCTTGACCTAGGCGGCAATAACATTATGATTTCACAACACAAAGATTGCCTTATGTTGAAATTCATGCTTCTCAATCAGCTCCCAGACCCCTTCCCACAGAATGGCAGTTTATTATCAGAATAGTATAACGTTTCCTATGGACTAAAAAAGGCCATCATGAGCTGTGATGGAATGTATTTACAAGAGGCCAGAACCTGGGCATATTCTGTTTCCATATCTGGTGTATGAGGATATGTTTAAACCAATGTATGCAATTTAATTCAGTGATTATTAGAAATTTCCATTGTGAATTTATATGTATGTAACCTTCAGCAAACTCAAGTCTTAATATACCTCCACAAAAAGTACTTTAACATCAATACAATGGCTTGAGATTTTATGTCAGCTGCCCACTTAGTGAAAAAGTGGCTGGAAATTTGAGAAAAATCTGAACATTTTAATCATTTTGGACTATTAGAAGGTTAATATTAATATTGAAATAGATAACAGGAGAAAAAATACAATCTAAATAAATAAAGATGAACAGAAATTAAAATGAATCAAAAACACTTTCTGAAAATTAAGCATTTCAACATTATCTACATGAAACGTCTACAGTTGGAACTAAAAATTTGCAACATTTCTATCTGTACAACTATCTGCAACAGTTATTTCAGTTATCAAAATGAACACTTGTTTTCAAGAATTTCATAATGTTTTTTTTTTCCAGAAAAGTTGTTTTGTATGTCAGATTTATAATTGTTTATATATATTTGTGATTACAACCCTGATAAACATATATACAACTGTGAAAATCATATTTGAATCAATGAGAAAAGTTCACTGAGTTCAGTTCATTGAATATTTAATTCCATTTCCATGTGCCTTTGCTTGGATAACAATATAGTTAATATCTAATCTTTTTTCAGTCTTCCCATGTCACAACTGGCTTACAAGAATGGCTTCAAAATTCTTTGCATTTATTCTGAAATGAAACAGAAAATATAAATAGATGAATGCTGAAAAGAAACCTTGTTCCTTGTAATCTTTAAAACCAAAGGAATAAAACCTAAATGGCACATTCCAGCAAGACATATCTACTTAAGGCTATGGAAATCTTTCACAGAATCATAGAATTGCTCAGGTTGGAAAAGACCTCAAAGATCATCAAGTCCAACCACAACTTAACTATGCTACCCTAACTCTAACAACTGTCTGTGAAATCATGTCCCTGAGTACCACATCCAAACAGTTTTTAAACACGCTTGTGGATGGTGACTCAATCACCTCCTTGGGGAGCCTATTCCAGTACTTAACAACCCTTTCTGTAAAGAAGTTTTTCCTGATATCCAACCTAAACCTTCCCTGGCGCAACTTGAGGCCATTTCCTGAAAACACAGATTGTATTTTCATGTCCACTCAGAATAATATTTCCACAGGTTTCAGAAGCTGTAGAATAATTTATTCATGAGGGAAACTAAATATAAAGCTTGTGTTAAAATTTACTATAAAAAAATTGCATTCTGGTACTAAAACCTTCAAAAACTTCAACTGTGCTTGGCACACACAGCAACGAAAGAGGAATACAAATCTTTTAGACATACCACTGCTCTGGAAGTCTGAAGATACCAGAGTGAGCATTCATAAGGTGTTTGTTCCCTTTCTTCAATACGACACAATGATGAACATTTCTTTTAACACCTTCCTACACAAGTACTTGAACATCCAGGCATTTAAAATAGATGGGATGGGAGAGAGGCAAAAGTCTTAATATGACTGAAATAGCGGCTTGAGAGCTTCCAGAGTTCTGAACAATCACTCTTCAGATCTGACCCAGTGGGCATGAGATGGTACTCAGTGCTAACAGTACTCAGGTACTCAGTTCAGAAAATTGTCGTGGAACAGCAAGAACCTCATATTTTGAGCTACATATTGTAATTAGCAGACAGATGAACTCTATGGAGAAAAATCACCAACTAACGTGCTTGTTTATTTTTTATATATTTAGAATGTCATCTTCAGATATTAAACACTGTTTCATGGTGACAAGTAGTATAATTGAGAAGTCTCTCTTGAATGATTATTCAGCAACAAAACAAAATTTTAGTTGCTCTTTTTGTTTATCCATTATGGAGTCAGAAACTGTGACATAAGAAAGTAGGAGTGAAAATTATTAGCTTGTGGATACTGTCTCTGCATCCTATATAGCAACAACTCTAATATACACCTTTAAACTACACAAGAACAATGCCATGATTTATTCAGCACTGAACATCCAAAGGTAAAAGTGTTACTTAGTGCTTCCAGTCTTTCCTACAATGAAGGCAAGTTGTTACAAGTCAGGGAGAGGTGCTGCTATCTGCTGGCTTTGCAAAGTTTTCTCCTAAATCTCGTGGAGCTGCATGTATTACAAGCTCCAAGCACCTTGTTTTCATAACCTTCATCTTAGGAGAAAGCATTCTTAGTAATCTTTGGCAAGAATCACATTTTCTTAACTCACAAATATTTTTTTATTTGGGAATGCAAGACAGCCTGTATCCTCAGATAAAAGCAAAACAGATGCCAGAATCACCTTTACAGCTATGTGACTGTACTAATAGTAATGAACTATTTGGCTTGTAGGAAAACATACATTAGCTAGAACATAAAATAGCAGCATCAATGTTATCTCCACAAAGCTCTTACCAAAAGGGAAAACATATGCATATTTCATTTTTGAACATTAAATATTCACAGAATGTTTATTAAGACAAATACATAGCCTCATCAAGATGAAAGACTTGGGAAGACTTGTGAATTTTTGAAATTAAAAATAAAAACATAATGCTAATAAGACTTAATGGCATAGTTAAATATTAAAAATACATCTGTGAAAGGTCCTTTAATACTTAGATAGCTAAAGAGATTTTTCTCTATAAAACATCACTATCAGCCACCAAAATTTTCTTGTGCATCAGTTGATTTAATCAAAATGGACTTTTTTATGCTCTCTTACTGTTTCTGTCTTCTTCGTGCATAAATAAAACATATATTTATTTTGAATCAGCTGGTTAGGTCAGACAAAGCTGACGGGAATATATGTTGTACCACATATTAGATATATTAGGGAGCACAGTATCTCTAACAGAGTCTTGGTACTTATTTCTGTACAAACAATTTTGCATAGCAAATTTTTTGAGATCTACACCAACTGGAAAATCAAGGAGGAAAACTCTTTCACACTCCTTAATGCCACGTACCTATTCATCAGGTGCAAGATACAGGGTCCTACAAGAGGAACTGTGGCTACTTTGTTTCAGATGGTGGCACAAATAACAATCAGCAAAGGCAGGATTAAATACCATAGTAAATTCTAACTGCTGGCTTTGTTTGCTTCTGCTTTTCTTTTTTTTTTCATTTTCTTTTTCTTTCTTTTTTTTTTATCACTAGAGTAATGACAAGATTCATGGACATTCTGTGATGTTTTTCTTTGCCTTCTCAGCTGATGCTACAATTAGATTTCACAGCGATTGAGATCATCGGTCACTTAAGATTCATTACTAAATGTATTCATTCACAAATATGTCTGTGGACAAAGCAGCATGCAGAGATAGCAGCTAAACCCTGCTGCACTTGATGCAGCATTCATAAAATTATATTAAAATATTTTTTAAAAATCCTTAAATAAATCAGTTCTACCTCACTTTGGCCTTTGTTCTCAAAATTTAGCTGAAAATAGATTTGTAGACATTAAATAACAAAAAAACAAATGAAAGTCCTCACTTTGCTGGAAGTGCTTGAAATACTAATCACAAGTTTAAACGACTCATTCCATCCAACCTCAGAATGACTTCCATGTTTGTATCTCTCAATTTCATGGCAGTACCACATTATCAGCCCAAACTGCCCAAGTGGTATGTGTCCCTTTATCACGTTTTGTAAAAAGACAAAACAAAAGCTCTAATGACATTCTACTAAGAAAATTACATCAGTGTCCATCTTGAAAGATCAAGCCACCTCAACTTGATTAGCTGTAAGTCCCCTGGGTTTAAACTGAGGGTTGCACTTATGCAAAAATCAAACTGCTGCTACACTGCTGCAGTAAACAGATGTCACTGATCTGCACAGTGATCCTGAAATCATGTTTTTCACTTCCTTCTCAAAAGGCTGTGTGATCACTAAACAGCTGCTTTGTTGACTCCCACAGGTATCTCCACTTTATTCCGAGGGAAATAACTTCTATATATAGTGTCCATATGTTCCTTTTCTTTCAGAGGCTTAGTTAAAATTAAGTAAACAAACAAAAAAATCTCACTTCAAACAGAAACATATAGGCTATCCTCTGTTTCTATAAAGCTGCCAGAAAGCTCTCTCTGAAAATCATAAAGTAGAGTTCCACAGTGGCATAAAGTAATAACCAGGGTTAAAATCTCTGTGCTGCTGACCTTTAGCATTGAAGTCAATATGCTTATCATGTTTGACTTGAGAGTCTACCTTGCAATGATGAGGCCTTCATCCGGGAGTTAATATTTCTAACCTGTTTTCAGATGGGTAGTGAAAAAAGGAAGAAATGGGTTGAAATATGTTCCCCCCCCCCCCCCAACACACACACACATCTGCATTAAAAACAAAACAAAGACAAACAATATCTCCAAGACCGACTTTTACGACTGCTATTTGTAGAAATGGCAGCAGGTATCCCACCATTCTAAACTAAAGCAAGCATGCCTACTCCATTTTTCTCCAGTACTTCTCACACAAATTGCAAGACACTGTTCATTTCATTTGTACACAGGCTACCCAGTACGACAGAGGTTCCTATTTCTCCATGTTCAAATTTGGGCTCCGATAGTATTTTCTTTCTTTCATGACCTTTTATTTTTTTATATGTATAATTTCTGCTTGATTTGCTTCTTATATTTGTACCCTGTAAGAATACCATTAAAAATCTGTTCAGCTTATGACACAGGCAAAAATGCTTTGATGTGCCTGATGTTCAGTCCTAGCTTCACTTGTGAGTGATAAGGCGGGAGGTTTTTTTTTTATCTCGGTGCCCGTTTGTCACATCTCAAAATCAGATTGCATGTCGACTCGAATGGCAGGCTCTGCTCAGCAAAGCTCTGGATTGACGTATTGGAGTGGGCTTGGGAGATGCTGTTATTGCTGGTGGAAATATTCATACTTCTGATACCTCATACTGAAAAATGGTCAACTATAAATATTCAAGAGTATTCGAGAGGTACAGATCCCTTCATTCAGAGCTGTTTACTTGCTTAATGGTGCTGAAACATCCGTACTCAGTGCTATCACGTTTCCTCATCCCATACAGATTTTAACTGAACAAAGCCTGATTTTTTCTTTCACAAACAAAAGGAAAATATCACAATGTATCCTATTATCCACAAGTTTCCACCATAGCTACAAAAGAGAAGTGTGGCCACAGCTTCACTTGGCCCTCTCAGACAACACATGTAACACAACCATTTGCTAAGGACGGGTTCTCAACAGACATTATTTGTTTGCTGTTCTCTAACACAGTCTTGCGTGCCTCAGCCACAGACATGTAATAGTAAAACTCTTCTTTCCATAGTTCTCTGCTGTTAAATACGCTCTTCTGTCTTGCTCTAGTCCTAATTCATTAGTAGTTAATATGTTTGCAAAACTAGAAGATAATTTCAATCAGAATGAAAGCATCTTATGCCCAGAAATGCCACATCAAATACAGTTTTCTAGGGGCTCTTGAATCACTATTTGCAATCACGTTATAAAGAACTGCATCTCAACTTCCAGGAGTGGAGAAAGAAACTTTCATTAGGGTTGTTCCCTCCTCCCCTACCTGTGCCTTAACAACATTACAAGGACCGGAAAATCATTCTGAAGAAAATACTAGGAATCAGGCTACAGCATTAGCAATGTGATACAGATCTGCAAGATTTCAGATATATAACGAGCCCATTTACCTTCAGAGCACATGCCACTGGGTCTTTGTTTCTGTCAACAGAAACAAAGATCTTGAACTCTGTATTTTCTAACAGGAAAGTTTAAAAGTAGAATAGCTGGGAAGGGAGGCATTACAAGACCTGATAGGGTAAATTGGAATAACCAGAATGTTGACAACATGAAACACTTTTAAACTTTAAGGGAAATCTCTTTTAGCAGAAACATTTTCTCTAGGTCTTTTCTGTAAATTATGAACCAATGCAATTTAAAAGCTATGAAGATTTTAAAAAGAACCCATGAGTCATAGCACATGTGACCACTGGAACAGATTCTGTTGTGCTGTAGCTCAGAACCGAAATCGCCTGATGCATTCCTCAGTCACACAGCCCTACTTTAAGCTGCAATAATCCATGATAAATAAAGCTCCACAAAAATAAGATGTCTTTGTATGCTATGTGGACAACTGTAATCACTTAAATTATAGCAGCTTTGATTTTCTGAGATATGCACTAAATTATCAAAACGGGCTAATATTTGCACAGTATTGTGGCTCCAATTTTCACATTTGTTCTAATCCTGTGACACAATCCAGTTGTCTCACTGTTGTGCAGAGATTGAATTTTGTTCTTCTGTATGTTTTCTGTTTTACATGTTCATTTTACAAACTTCCTGCTGAATGAAATCTGATGTTGCATTGCTTTTTCCTTAACCTCATTAGAAACCGTTGTCCAATCAATACAGTGCTTTCAGGAATTCTGCTCTGCTAACAACTCAGCTCCATTACAAAAGCACTCACAGATGCAACTTCTCACTGCTTCTCATGAGCTCAACTGTTTAGAACAAATGGGAAGACTTACTCCCACAGAACAGGAAGTGGTGACTGGCCTGAAGAAGCTAAGGGGATAATGATAACTGATACTTCTTCATCATTCCTGAAGAGTGTGGCTATCATGCTAACCCTGACAAGATATTTCTAACAAACTTCCCACATAGCAGGAAATGACAACGGCAAAAGCTGATTTATTCAAACTGCTCTGCTCCTTGCTATTCTATGACAGGATAGCTAATATGTTGAAAGACAGAGAGCTTAGGCTGAGCTGTTCTTGAACTCGTTACATGCCAGCTGATGCAACTTAGCTACCACAGATATAAATTGTCACACAGGCAAACAAAATTTTGCATAAGCTAGTAGAAACGTTTTCAAGTCAAAGCTAGAAAAGGATCTTAGAAGCCGATCACACGATAACCTTCCCTTGAAAGAAATCAAAGCTGTTATATCCCAGATAAACGTCATAAAACATGATTTTACTTTTTTCTTCATTAATATCATTGTTATTGCCTATATTTAACTTCAAAATAATTAGTGATTGATTAGACCCAAGTAAATCTAGGTCAAAATATTACATATTGAAATAACTATTGGCCTGAGAAGTTCATAGGTTATCATTTACTCCTGATTCTTGTGTAAAAAACCATCATTGTGTGACTCCATTCCTGCAAAGCAGACTAGAACTAGATCTGTGCGATGAAGCAGCAGCAGTAATACTACACAAAATGCCAAAATCTGTGGGATGATTTCAAAGAAGCAGTGTTGTCATACTTCATCCAAAAGATAGTGAGCTTTATCTGAAATGTCTAACCTCACAGAAGCAGGAAAGTAGAAGAGTTCTTTATTTGAATGATTTGAGGTTTGCATATTTTTAAGCCTTCTTAACACAGTTCAATTTTCAACAAAAATGAATGTTTTTAGATTGATCCTATTCTGCAGCATGTGAATTATAAAGGCAAGTAAGAATTAAGAAACCAAATTAGCATTAATCCTGGAAAATAAATAATATATTTACCTTTTTATTTTTCCCTGTGCATCTCATTGACTTTGAAAGCTGATCCTTTTTCCTGGCTTCATTCTGACACTTCATTACCCAGTGGGTCATCACCTTTCACTCCACTGAGTAGCGGTTATTTTTCATGCCAGCATAGACAGAAGATTGAGATCTGATTTGTATTGCAGGTAATAAATGGTAATTATCTGCACCTTTTCACTGATGTGAATCACTGTCTCTGAACTGGGAAACTATCTTTGCAGCTTTGATGACAGCGGATTAGAGACAATAACCAGTCCATCTCTGCTATACTTACTGGGGCAAAGACTTAGAGATCAAGCATTCAATTCTGTGTAATTACTGTCAGTTTAATGATGAAGACGAAAGAAGATAGTGTATACTTAATCACGCAAAGCAGCATATGAAGCTTTTTCATTAAAGATTTAATAGAACAATAGACACAGAACTGGAAAAAGGACAATTGGTGACCACTTAGGCTTTACTCTGAATGGTAAGCACGAATAGTTTGGGGTTTTTATTTTTCCTTCATCGCTATTTTTCTAATGAGGCTATAATGGCAATCAATTTAGAAAGCCAAGAACAATGCTAGAAAATGTGGTTAAATTTCACTTTTTTTCCATGGTGAAACATGCCAGAGTAGAGGCACTGGAATCTGAAGTCATTCATAGAACAGACAGCATTGAAACAATGGCATAAGCTTTCAGTTCCCTGATTGTAAGAAGGGGTTACAAAATCAAAAATAAAAATCACAATCTGCCATTGTTTATGTATTTTAAATTCACAACATCTATTATTATATTTATCCTTACAATGTCCTCGCAACACAGTGTAACACTGTTACTCCCTTAGACAGAGGATGAACTCCGGAAGCACAAAACACTGGAAGGCCTCGGACATCCTTGCCATTTATTCAAGAGCACTGGGAAGTCTATAGTTCATAAAATTCTGTAATTTTCTCATATATGAAGAGGTGACACAGTCAGGATTGCTTCTTTCTGGGCTGAGAGGCTCAGTGCAGATGCCATGTCCAACCCCACTAGGAATGCACATCCTTTCTATGCAGTACATCCCATTGGGCTTTTTCTGGCCATGCTTTACATGCATTATCATGCTCTGCAGGAAACACAGCAAGCACAGCAGCTTGTCAAAGTAAAAGCTGGTTAAGTCTTCTTGTAGTACAGCAGTTCAGTAGTTGAAAAAAATTGTCTGCACATTCTATAAAGGGAAAAAAACAAAACATTGAAGAGGGACCGTGAGCCTGAACCAAAAGCAGTACAGAGAAATGCTAACACAAAGCTATTATAACGCACCTCGCTACTCTTGGGAAGCTTGCTTTCACTACAAAATAAAATGATGAGGCCACAAAGTTATTAGGATACATGTCTTTCTTTAACTCCTTATTAAGAGAAAAAGGCAATCTGCTCTGTTATTAAAATACATGATACAGTTACTCAGCTGTAATTAGTTGGTATGCAACTTCAGCCCGGGGTTGGACTCCTAAACTAGAAAGTCATTTAAGTTTTAATAAGCACCCTCCTCTTTCTTCATACTTTCCTATTAATTATTGTGGGTGATGTCCCCCTTCTGTATGTTGATTACTGTAAATTCCACTGTAATTCCCCTCACTGCACAGGAGCATACTGCTAACCAACAGGTTACTACACACCAATACAAACCATGGATCCAGCCCTAAGGCCACAGCACAGCAGCAAGTTTATCCCAGGTCTTTGGAGGCTTGTATTCCACTTGCTGGCATTTTATCCCTCAGAAATAAGTGGATACAAGAGTAATGAGTCCAAATCTAGCGGGATCCTGAAGATTATCATGTTTTCTAGTTTGTCTGCATCAGTCCACTAAAATGATGGTGGCAAATCTCTAATCTTGAACATATGAACTGGAAACATAAAGCTCTGTCACCATCTACAAGCTCATGAAATTTCAAGGGGATACAGTTCTAATTACCTCTCATATCCAATTTGCCAAGATAAGAAATAATTTCCACTCTTCCACTAGATGTAGATGTAAGGAGCATGTCAAACAGCTCAAGAGCACAGTGCTTCCCAGATGCTACACCTGTTTCCCATATATCATTTTCTTCTGTTTCAACATTCTTGTTTACCAGAAGGTTATGAATAGCTAAGTTCTGCCGCCAGGGAAGGTCATCTCTGGATGATCCTTATTACTTATTACCACTATTTGCTTATATTTTATTAATGGCCCACAGGCTCTAGTCAGGATCTCACTTGGCTAAACGCTGGAGAAACATATGGTGAACATCCCTTACTGAACACTCAGAGCAGAGAAACATAACTGGCAGGAAAACACTGTATTGGAATGATCAAGAAAACCGATATATCCTTTCTCTCTATTAATCCTTCCAAATATTTCTCCACATAATAAAGAAGTAGTTTTATTTCTGCTTGCATTTGAGATCTAATGCATAGCAATGATAAAAAACAAACAAACAAAAAAAAACACCAAAAAACCAACAAACCCAAACAACCAAACACCCAGCATAGAGACTAGAATGAGAGAAGTTTGGGGTTCAGAAGACAACGTCAAGAGAGGATGAATTGCTTTGAATTCATCTCACCTCTTGCATCCCTTGGGAAGGAGCTCCTACCCCTATTTTTGTTGAATGTACACAAAATTTTGTTGTAACATTTACTTATACAGAAAAAAACAGCCCTCTTCTACTATTATTAGAAACAGTTCCAGCCAGAAATATTCCCTGGATTTTTGCTCATCAGCTTTCCCACAGATATAGTGAACTACTAATCTGATCCCAATATTTGGAATAACCTTCTACAGAAAGAAGATGCTTTGTTGGATAGCCTGTATTAGACCTTAAGTCTGGTGACACTGCAACCACTGTACTTTTTTCAGGCTGACAACCATGGCCTAATGCACAGTTATTTAAAAGAAGGCAACTGAGGAACGCAGTACTAAAAGTCAGGCACAGCATCTGGTGAGAGCCTCTGAAAGCAGTGGGACTGAAATCCCAGAGATAGCTGAAGGCAAACAATGTACACCGTAGTGTTGTTTTTTATTTTTTTATAAACAGCAAGTAATTGTAAGATAAGCCTTGGCAAAATGTCTTACTGTGTCATTTCTGTTCCTGAATGCAATTCTTCACCTTCTGCCGTGATTGCTCTGTTTACCGGTGCAGCGTGAGTGGTTAAATATCTCATCTGCAACATCTGTGTTAAGAACTGGAGGGGTTTCAGACTGAACTGCGGAGCTCTGATAACAAGGCAGCAAGCCTGGCCCAGTGACCCAAAACAAAGGAAGCAATGGAAGTAAGAGGGTAATGCTGGGAAAAAGAAGGAAATTCTGAATTAGCCTGGGATGATTATGTGCTCTGACGGAATGAAGCAACTCCTACTCCCCATACTAAAGCTATGTGGCAGCAGAATAGAATAAAATCAGATAATATATACTATCTTCTCTCATACATGAGTAAGTAGAGCTGCTGGAATTAATTCTGTCAATGGACATTATAAATGCAAATAGTTTGACATATATTTAATAGACCAGATTTACTACATATCATTATGGAAAAGTCCATAAAGGTAGAACATAAAATCACAAAGGAGCATGCATCCTTTCCACAAAATGTTTATTTATGATTATCTACAGAATATATTATTATCCCAACTACAGCAGCTCCCGCTGCTGCTTTGCACCATCCACATGTATACTGAAATCTGTGGAACAGCTCTATAAAGAGGCTTTATTGGTAGTGTATTTTAACTCTCCCTGCGCCCCTGCTCGCTCTTTCAATCCATACCTCTTATAGTCACAGGGATCAACCAAAGCCAAAACCCACACACAGGGATCACTTCCTTCTCCCAGAAGAATGGTTATTTTACTTTCACTGGGGTCTCCTGCCACTGATGGACAAATTGATGCTTGCTATGTAATAGTGACATTAACGCTGTACTGTGCAAACAGCACTCAGCTGTGCTTCTCATCACTGAAGAAATCCCCAGAATAGGAACACCTTCACCATGACACAAACAACTGACTGCAGTCAACAGCTGCAGCACCTTTCACTTTCTGCAGGAGTTGTGTGTTGAATTTCCCCCAGTGTAATTCCCAACAAATATCTAAACCTAAGAATAATAATTGACACCACTAAAATGATGATGTTTAAAACTCAGATCACAAACTTTTTTTTTTGAGATTCTCCTTTCCCTTGAAATTAAATAGGAAAAATATTTAATTAAGAACGCCAAAAATAAACAACAAAAACCAACAAACCAACAATCAAACACACAATCCCTAGGTCTAAGGACATTAAAAACTTTTTCTAGAATTGACAATGATAAAGAAGTTCAGAGTATTTTTGCCATGTTAGTTTACTGATGACTAAATTGGTTTAAACACTGGCTAGAGTCAAAGCTGTGCAAAATAGTCTGTCTTTTCCAGAAATTACATAGAACTTCTCAATTTCATAGAATTCTGCACCGCGTTAGTTATGGGCTTGCAGTGCTGATTAAGTAGATTTTTGCATCAAAAATGCAAATACACATTTTTGATGCAAAACACTCTTTTCTTGAATGCTGTTACGTCTGCTGTGATACCAGCCCGTTGGTGCTCAACAAATTTTTCTGTGTTACTGAAACTTCACAGTGCATTATGGGCTCAAAACAGACCCACTTGAGGATAAAGAAAACATCCTTAAAGTTATGCAAAATATTCATAACAAAATGCAAATATTGTTTACTGTTTTCAGCATCTCAGTAGAGCAACTCATTCTAAACTGCAATGAGCTAGAAGCTATATGGAGAACTTTTTATCAGTCTCTGTGCTGGATACTTACACTGTTGTTTTGTATGACAAAGGCTGCAAAAAAGAAAATAAAATGCCCAGCCCACGATTAAATATATAAACACCACTTTAAAAGTAAAGGAGCGTTTTTGGATATGTTTAACATCAACACGTTCAATATGACATTCACTTTTGCTAAGACTTTTGAAGAAGGGCATTCAGCCAGGCAGGGGGCTTGATCCTAGGGGGAGCGGATACATAGCTGAAGGATTCACTTTTAATTCCACGAATGTTAAATTACACTAAAAATGAATTGGGATCAAAATAATTATTCGAATCATACACTGCTGGGCCACCACAGATTGATGTATTTACATTTTGCCAGAATAAGCAATGTCTTCTGAGAAATACCCTTGAATCATTAATAAGTGCAGTTGTTGTCATCATTGCTCATTGGTGCAGTGAACATACATCTTCTCACCCTCCTTGCACACTCACCTTGCTGTCTCCACCCCACTAAGTAAAAGGTTCTTCACATTTAGGACCAAATATGCCATTTCTTATTGTGCTGCACTGATAAAGTAATGGTATTTCTGTCAGTCTCTCTCCTGTGGCCAATTCTGCCTCAAGCCACGTCCTATAAAACATGAATATATCTCTGTGCTGCTCCTATCTCAAATCTGGTTCACAAAAGAGTTCCATAAACTGGGAGAGCAAACAGCCATACCACAAAAGGAAAAACAAGCCCAGAAAGCTATATGGATAGAATCTTCACCATGCTGAGATACCTCTTCAGTTCTATGTAACACCCATTCAGGAGTCAGCTGTTCTGCAGCAAGACTAGCGAAGTACGTTTTAAAAGTTCATGCTAACGTGTGGTCCTTTATCAGGGTGCATCTGTATGAGTGAATAAGGGTGTTTCCATGAAAACCGTTATGAGGATGTCCTCAGTGTTTCAGTTTGCAGAATTGTTTCTTTCAAAAATTCTCCCACAAATGCTGTTGGATATTAGGAAAACTTCTCAGAAAGTAGCCATCAGTGGCTCAGGCTGCCCAGGGGGTGGTGGGGTCACCATCCCTGAATGTGTTCCAGAACCATGGGGATGTAGCACTGAGTGATGTGGTTATGGGCATGGTGGGGTGGCGGCTGATCTTCCTACCCTTAATGATCTGTGATTCTATATTCCTTGTTTTTCCAGTCTGTGTACAGCAGATGTCCCCTGATAACTTCCATGTTCAGCTCCACAAAGGGCCACCACAAAAATGGCAATTGAAATTACTGAATCCAACAAATACTGGGTGAAACACAGAAAGCAAAAGATAAAGTTGCTTTTGCAGGAAAAGATACATTTTGGTTCAAACTGGACATTCAGATCATCCCTGATCTTTTAAGGTGCGGTCACCTTCATGAAATAAATCTGATTTAAATCCAAACAGAAGAAAAAGATGACTACATTGTTACCCAATAGTACCAAAAGAGCAGGCTGTCTGAAGGAAGGAATGTTTGATTAACACAGGAAAACTAATAACCTTCATAATTGAAAAAAAATATATATATACCTTCACAAGGACAGATCTCCCTTACATTCTTTGGTTCCTCCACTGTACAACATACTCCAGTAAAAATACAGTTTCCTTGAAGCAGCAAAATTTAATTAAAGGCTTTCTCTGTTTAGATCATGTTTCCCTGCTTAGACTGATGTCTCTCGGCTGATCAGTGCCACGCCTCAGTGGAAAGCAGCAAGGCACACCTCTCCTCACTTGTTGCAGCACTCATCCATCTGGCTCTAACTTGAAATTGGTAATAGCAAAGTGAGTGAGCACTAACAAAAAATGCCTCCAAGAATATCCCCAGCAGCCAGCAATATAATCCTGGCATAATACTTCTGTCAAGTATTTAATAACATGCAGAAATGTGGTATTATTTATTCAAACACTTATTTTCTAGCAGTCCAACTGATTCAAAGTCATCAGAGATAGTATTCAGCAGAAGCGTTATTATATACTTAGTTCCCTTTATTCTTCAGTGTTACAAATTCAGCTCCACAAGAAATTACGCTTGAACCTCACCTTCCACTCCTGCATAGCTCATGGATGAGTACCTTCAAGTCTGAATCACTTGGACAGAACAATGGAATGGATCAAGACACCTTTTATCTACTGCATCAGATCTTCACCAAATGCAGGAATCAAAGCCATTCAAGATTTTGCATGGAGAAATACTCCAGACAAACAAATGAATGGGAAAACTCTTCTCTGATACAGTCTACTAAAGTCCATAAAAATAAAGTTTACCCTTTTTAAATTGTTCCTTTGTGTGAAAGGGATTATATTTTCTATGATAGGAAGAAGGATGAAGAACCACTTCCCTACAACTAAGTGCTTCTTCAAATGGCTGCTGCTAAAAAACTAAGATTACAGAAATGGAACTACTTAGGAATAAAAGGACATGTGCAAAAAGGCCAAAAAAGTACCAGAAATAAGTTTTACAGAGTAATTTAACATAGCTATGCTCTTGGTCCCTTTTGCAACTCCCGTCTTCTCCTTTTTAGCATCATTACATTTTGGAAAAGTTCCAACTCAAAAGGCGCTATTCCCTTCCCTTCAGCTGCAGGGCAGTCTGACAGCACCGAGGTCTTTCAAAATAGTCCTCCTTTTCCATATCTAACAAAATTGACTTACACCTTATATCAAAAGAAAATGAAAAATCTTTTGAAGTAAATTTGGCTTTACACGGTGTAATACGGTAAACAAGTAACCTGTTTCGTAAGCTATGTGTGCTTGAGGTTTCTTCAGTGACCACCCGTGTTAGGAGTGTGGTTTACTGTACAGTGATGTGGGACTGAATTCTGTTAGCGTGGTGGTGAGCACCAAATCCCATCAAGCAGGAGAATACTGGTTATTGTTTAAAAATGTAGTTTAGACCGTTGGAAGCCAGCTACGGCCACCAGAATTAACTTGTAACCCTTCCCCCACACTGGCACTTCTCACAGGCTGTACAACAGCATTAATCTCACAGACAAGTATGCTGGAACTTAAAGTCACAAACTGAAGGATGAGAGCTGAGCAACACCTTGTGTTAGATGATAAAACTAACCATATGCCGTGATTTTGCTCCTTTTCTTCCTGAGTGTAGCAGACTCCCTTCTGTACACACAGTTCCCATGTTTTGTCTTTTGAGACAATTTATTTATTTTTTCCTTATGACAGACCAGCTTTCAAAAGTCATTTGGCAGCTCTATTTTATATATATTTTGTTCCTCCTCCTTCTTTCTTTCCCGTGCTTTTTGGAATTTATTCGCTGTGCCAAACACTGCTTTCCAGAGCAAATTAAAGTTCCTTGAGGTGTTTATAACAGCATGATTGAGAGCTGAGACTGACAGCTGATCATCAGTATTTCCCCCAATCCCCAGCCCCCACCCCCCCCTTTTTGGCAATTTCAGAGTGAGATGGCTGTCTCCCACTTACTGCCACTGAAGACAGCTCTTCCCTACAAATATATACTTTAATAACCATCTGGGTAGGAATGCTGCACTAAATATAATGCAGATGACTGAAAATGCATTTCTAGCTTTAGTTAAATTCACTGGATACTTGGAAACTTATTTTCTCCAGTACAATTGATGTTGATTGTTATAGAATATTTTTGATCTTATACAATTAAGTTTACTTTTAAACTCCAGAATGTGAATATTTAAACTTAGGGAGCCAGCTACTTTTGGCAAGAGATGGGATAGAAAATGTTATGTAATAAATCAACACAGATTCTACCAGCCTTCAAAAGGTATTGCTAAAGAAAGCAATACATTTCACTTAATTGCCTACTTTTTTTTTTTTAAATGTAATTTTATCATGCTTCAAGACCAAAAACATAATTAAATCTAAATATTTAGGTGGGAACAGATGGTTTGGGAGAAATCTTTTCTACTAAGTATTTTTCTACTGCTTCCATGAACAGTTTTCTTTTTCTTGAACATAGTTTTCAATAAAGATACGGATAATTATAATTTAACTTATAGATGGGGTATAGACTTCTGAAATCCACAGCATTTCATTCACTTTCAGACTATCAGCTTAAAGCACACAGAGCCAGACTTAATATGCCCAACCTACAGAGCAGCACACAAACATTACGATAATATGTTAGGTAACTGCTCTAATAATACTAAACTGAAGAGCATTTTGGATGTCTAGCTTGGCATAATAACCAAAACTAAAGACCCAAACATGAAGCAATTAAGTCTCTCTGTAAGCTATATACAAGCTATATATTGTACCATATCACTATCTAGCCAAAACTGATGTGTTTCTGTGTCTATTAGCTCTTGAAGTAGGGTTTTGTTTCCCTTACCGTTAGTTCTGTTTTAGATTCTGATACCAGTAGGTTGTAAAAGGCTATAAATTACCCTCATTATCTTTATTGTGATTGGGTTTCTGAATAAGCTTCATTCTACCACAAAGGAAACACATTCCAGCACATGCACCAGGCTAAGACTTCCTCCTGCTGCAAAAGGAAGAGGAATTTGAGTTGATCAATACAGAATGCATTAACATCATGTAACATGCCATATATTTGATAAAGATACTCCCATATCTAAGGTGAATAAATACAAACAGTTGTATCAATTAACACATGCTGGTTGTAGCAACAAAACATGTTTTGTATTTCACCTGCATGCCTTTCTAGCTTCAGGCTTTTTTCTTTTTACTGCAGTTCAGTGTTGAGAAGTCCACAGGTGTCAGTGATGAATGTGAATAGATCTGCAGACTACAAAAATCTGATAATGCATACATTGAAGGCAGAAAGCAAACTGACCCCTTTATCCAGTTACTGCAAGGAACAGCTACTTTGCCAGTCATTCAGAAATCAAAGTGGTAACAACATAATTTAGCACAGGTTTTGCTAATTTATCTTCAGTTTAGAGAAGATGATAGCAAGCTTAAATTACCTGCAGTAGATGAGTAGCTGGGCAGAATCACAGAACTGCCATCACCAGTTTTATGCTGCTCTTGTAAATAGGCCTTCTACATTGTATAGAATTCCTCCACACAGTACAAACATACTAAAAAACAGAAGCTTTCATTTCTTTTAAATTGTTCTTAACCTTCACAGCACAAAGCAAGCTAACAAACTGCTGCAACTCCTGTGCCTGCAGAGGGAAGCTGTAACTGAGGAAACAGCAGCTCCCAGCTTTCGGGCAGCATCACAGGGCAGAGCCCACTGCATCCTGCCTTGCCTTCTTGCCCTGCTGGGAACTGGCCTGCAGCAGCATCGCCCTTTCTGAAGTTCTTTTCCAAGAGCTATCAATCAAAACGCAACATGTGCCTCCTGTGCTGCTCCAAAGGCAGAAAAGCACTTCCCAGAAGCACAGCCTGACGGGCAGACAGATCTGCCTGCTCACATTGCTTCTGCACTGTGCAGAATGCAGCGCTTCAGTCAGTCTGCTCTGCGAGCGCCTGCAGTTTGGGTCTCCACTTGGGAAGAGCGGATTGAAAAACTACAGTCTGATAACCAAAAAGACTGCATTGATGTGATCTTCTTTCCATATCTTTTATCTCAAATTTGATGAGATGTTTTACATCAATTTTTTTTTTTTTCCCTCAGAAAATTAAGAAAGAGATCAATGCATTTCAAATTACCTGATTACTTTGTGGAAAAAAAAGGTATCACCCCAGCATAATTCGTCTATCCCCTTTCCTCCAAATTACCCATTTTTGATTTCACAGTGCTCATAAGAGAAAATTTATTGAGACTTAATGAGGCCATGATCATTGACTCCTATGACAACACCACAGCTACCACAAAATTTTATTCCTCAATGGCAACAATATCCTGTGATGAGCTTAAAACTGCCAATCAGAGTAAAAGTCAATCTCAATCATTATCAGTTTGTTTCCAGGCTTTAAAAATCTTAGCAAAACAGCCTATTTACCTGGCAGACTGCTTGGAACAGGACATGTTCCTCTCCTCCCCCATAAATAACACATTTGCAGACTTCTGTAGTTAAGTAGTCCACAAGGTGGTCTTCATTTCTGAGCACAACTCTAGATAGCAAAAGCACCAAGAGGAACAAAATAGATGTATTCCAGTGAAAAATAAGAACGCCTTCAAATAGTTTTGAATTCCTTATGCTCTCTGAAATAAAAATGATTTTATTGATGCTTGCAAGTTCATCTCCTCCTAAGAAAGAGATGGTATGACTCTCCCAAGATCCATCACTAAGTAAATAAGCTATACAAAATACTGCTGATTTTAAGTACTATTCAATATTCACTGTCATTCAAACTACTTGTTCACAGTTCCATCCCTACTTTTTTCTTTTCTAATCTCAGTTCTCTTCATGTCAGTGAATTCAGACAAAATAAAAAGTGTATTTTTGTTAGGCTGGCACACAAGGCAACATCCCTCACCTGTCAGAAGGGCTCCTTACATCGGATACATCACTACATTAACACAACAGCTTTGCATACCCTGTGAATTTCAGTGGACAGAATCCTCTGTGAGATTTTTTTTGTCTTAATCTCAGTTTTGCATTTATACAAAAGGATTAATTATAGCAATGAAGTACTTACAAAGTACTTCAGAGCAAATCATTTCTGTAATAATGTTACAATGTCCCAAGAATACACTCTTTAAAAAAAAAAATCCAGAAAGGCTAATTTAGAGACTGAGACTAGAGGAAATAAAGACGGGAAGAATAAAGCTCAAAGTTACAGAAGTATCCACACGTAAGAAAGCAGCCAGTCTGTCTAAATGGCAGAGCACCAGAACTTGCAGTCAACATGTGAGCAAGCAACAGGCATAATTACTACTAAGAAAGGTACTCTGGTGTTAGCTAGTTATTTCAGGGCAAATTCTGCCTGATAACTTCTCAGGAGGAAGACAAGAGGACAAGCAATTCCAGACTCTCAGAGAAGTCAAAAGCATTAACCTAAATATAAGGAATAGGAATACAGTGTGTACATAACACATCATTACTACGTCTGCTTAATTATGACAATTACAGCGTTTCCAGTTATAGCCAGCACCTAGAAGTTTTTATTTTACTTTATCTTATTCCTGTAACAAAATAAATATATTTATAAAATTCTATCTCCTGTTCATTAAAATAAAACCATGTCTTCAGCCAACCCCTCACTGCATCTTTTCCATGTATAAAAAGATACTGGAGGAGTGTTACATCAGCTTGACTGATAGCAGAATTTCATCCACTTTGAATATTAAGTTCTTATTCCAGAAACCCAAGATGCTCTATCCACACTTCTGCACAGTTCAATCCATTACAATGACATCAATAAGAAAAGGTGCGACAGTTAGTTTTTAAAGTCAGCCAAGTTTTCTGTTAAGATCATTTTTAGTAACCAAGCTAAGAAAATAATTTGGAAAACAACCATAGAGAACACAGCTGGACGGCTGTTTTACTGGAATACAATCACTTAAAATAAATATGGACCCATGTTAACTTCTTTATTGACTCCCTTTTATTGTTATTTTTGTAAAAAATATAACCTAGTATTACCATGATTTGGTTCTGAAATTGTACATAGGTTATTGGTTATTTTGCTGGAAAAGTTTTGCTTCATTAAAAAAGCACCTTTCCTCCTCAATTCAAGTCAAATATACTTGACACCTTCGAGAAGAAATCCAGATTTCCAAACGCCCTAGAGAGCTAAAACCTGCCAGGGACCAATTTCAACATGACAGTTCTACACAGCAAAAACACCTTTTGAGGTGATGGTAACTCAACAGGTAATAGTTATTATGAACAAGTAAAACATTGCACCTAGCAAAATCATGTACATAATCTTTATTACAGTTTTAAGAATACATGGATAACCAATGGCCAGGCTGTAATGTCATCAAATTCCTATTTAAAACATTACATACAAACACAGAGCTGATTAAAAAATAGAAATGCATGAGTTTTGTCACTTTCATTTTTTTTGGCATCAAGGAGTCGTATGACTTCTAAAAGGGAAACCAAATGGCGCATGATACTGACTAAACCGTAATCAGTTATTGTTCACATTCTGTGGCATATGTATCACCTCAAATAGCACTAAAAGAAGCACTACAAGAACAAATCTTTCTCCTTTAACATTTTTTCCTAGGAAATCAGTGGGTGCCTAGTGACAGCTTGCAGAATACACAGGCTTACACGTCTCTTTCTTGCACACAAAAGCAGTATGTGATCTGAAAAAGCTGAGGGATTTGGCTTTAACTGCTTTGATTTTATTTTTATTATTTACATTCTGTGAGACATGAAGGTTTTGAACAATACTTGTATCAAAATGGGTAACATTATGGCACATAAGAGATGAGCTACCTTTACATTGCTTTCTCTTAGCATTTTTTATGGTGACCTCTCACCAGTTTGAAGGCAAGCATTGAAGTATAACTCAGCCAAGCCTTTGTTTAATGGATAAGAAGCAATCTATGCAAGTTTGCTTCCATGTAACTATTACCAGCTTTAAATATTTCCTATATTCTCAATATAGGACGTACTAAATTCACCCATCAAAGCATGATCTGCCTGAGGGATGCAAAAGCAAAACACTGCAAAGTTTTCTTAATGAAAGCTATAGGAAGATTTCCAGAGCCAAACCTAAAATGCAGCCAGATTCTCAGCTTAGCAAACCATTTGTACATTGTGAACTTGAATTAGGTCATGGATGAACTGTGGTTTGGATAGAAATCATCAAAATATGTTGGTTTTTCTCTTTTTTTTTTTTTACAGCATTTCTCTGAGGTAGTACATATACCACACATACAAATGCAAAAATATACATATATTCATAACTGTTTGCATAATACAGAAGGGAACTACGGGAATGTTTGCAATTGTCTCTACATTTTCAGAGAAGAATCACTAATTCCAGATAACATTTTCCGTATTGATCGCGGTTGTTTAAAAATCAGAACAAATTACATAACAGTATTTCTAGGAATGCTTCCGGAATGTGTTTGTCAATGCCCTCTGAGGCACTAATTTTGTTTTGCTTTTAACATCAGTTCAGAATATGGTTAACACAAAACCAACATCACCTAAATGCTGGGAAAAGACATTTGCTCAATCACAAACTTACATGACGAATCGTCTTGCACTTTTTCTCAGCGAACTCAAACCTGAGCAAAAACGTCCTGTAAATTTACATTTCTGATCAGTACAGCCAGTAGTTTTAAGCAGAGATGTATATTTGTGTATGATTTAAACCATTCATTCCCATGTCAATTGCAAATTTAGTTTAATTCGTTACAAAGGTAAGATTATTTTCCTCTTAAATAAACTAAGAAATGTAAACAGTGTAACATCATAAAAAAAATATCTTCATTATTTCTAAGCGGTAAGATGTGAATGCAAACAGATGTGATAGTATACTGTTAACTTAATGTCTCAGAGGACATTTAGTGAAAAATAATTAGCGAGAAATTTATGTATGAAGCCTCCAGCAATTTTCTTTCTGGGATTATTCTGAATACAAATATAATTTAACTGATATATTTCTTTTTTTTTTTTAAATTACAAAATAAGGCAAGTGCATTTCTGAAAAAGGTGCTACTACTCTACACTTCTAGAGAAACACGTGACAACTCCGAAAATCAGATCAATAATAAAAACATTAAAAATAGCTGCAATTTAATATAGACTGAAAAAACTATCAAAAGACAAAGTGACCAGCATCAATTTCAGAAAATATTTTAGACTTCATAAATACGAGCACCCTATATTTACATAAATTATCCTCTAAACTAGTTTTCCTTTGAAAGACACTTTTGTTCTAACAGATATGTCCATTAAATTATATAAATGTTTCAAATATGAAAAAAATAGTAGTAAAATAGAAGTATTAGATGATGATGTTATTTTGGATTTGTTTTTTGCTAAGATTTGGTTCTTGAGAATCTGCAGTCAGCTTTTACAGACCTTTTAAAAAATACAGCCATGGAAATGAAAAACTTGTGCACTAATAATTACTGCTACAGTATAAAGATTCTGCTTTGAGCTGTTGAGTTTTCACATATAAAGATATCAATACCTCTAAATCCCAAAATGCTCATTTTAAAATTTGAATTTTAATACACTATTGATTGTAGTACAAATTTCTATTGACATTATGCACCTAATCCTTTTAAACTGGCTATGCACATTAAGCACATTTTTATAACTGCAAAATTAATATGGTGGGATACAAGGTTGATGTTGACCTTACACAAAACAGAATATAATTCTTTGTATCTCTTATTGAAAGAACTGAGAGACAGAACAGAATCCTGTTGCATGCACTTTTTTTTTCCTGAAGTACCATACAAGACTTTGCTTAATTACTAAAAACACAAAAAGCCCCAATTTAGGTAGAGTATTAGTTGACAGCACACATTTCACTAGGCTTCATTTGCATTCTTGTGTTTAGTGATGTAGCAATGGGCAAAAAATGTATTCTTTGAAGACCATTAAAAAAATAGAAAAATCAATACTTGGACAGATAAGGAGCTGTATCTTTTATCTTTTCTTACAGTAACTGTGTATTTATGAACATAGCTTGAAATTGTAAGCATTTATCCCTATATAGCTGGATAGTCTTTAAAGTATGTTACCAGATAAGCAAAAAGAATCTACTGTACAAAGACGCTTGGCTCAAGCAGTAGTGCAAAATTACACCGCCCCAGTATCCAACGCTCCTCTAGAGCTAGCAGTTTGTGCACAGAAAATAACGTGACTTCCAAATATTCTTTCTATAACATTAAAAAAGAAGTTTCCCATAACCCCAGGCAATAAAAGTATTCGTACTAATTCATCAATCAGTAATAACTTGAGAATAAGTGCCATCTACTACACTGTATCCCACTTTTTAAAATACCATAGTTGAACAACATACGAGTAGTTCTACTGGAACTCCCACTTAAAATCCTCCATCTCATCCAAATAAGCATCGAGTCTTCAGTACAAATGATGGTGAAGACTGACCTGAACACCAAAACACAGTGTACATTCAACTAGAGTCCAGGGAGAAAAGGGAACTGTTAAGTTCCCCCTTGAGTGGCAGAACATAGTGTCAGCTACTGAGCTGACTGCTCACCTGAGGTATGCAGTGCAGGGGCTGTATACAAAGTAGAATGGGAGGAATTTCCTAAAAAAATTGGATTGCTGCAATCGTTGTTCTCTGCTATATAGTGCTTCAGGTAGAAAACTTATTCTTAGCTGCTAAACCCTCAGAACTAAAATCCACCACAGAGATCTCGCTACATGTTTTACCTGAGAAACAGAGAAAAAACTCAGAGGCAGCTCTGAATAGCTTCATAATGTAGTCCGTATCTAAAAACCTACACAAAGGTATTTTCAGTATAATTAAAATAGGACAATCATATTTTCCCCAAATATCTGTATAAAGAATATATAAGTTCATAATTAGAAAATTTCTCTGTATATTCAGTTAAAAACATATTCCCCCCATAGCATTGTTTCATTTTGGTGAAATCCTATGCTCTATTTTTTTTTTTTTAATTTTTTATTTTTAGCAGTGATAATTTTATATGATTATACATCATTAAAGTCACCAAAAGCGTAGATATGTGGTATATCCCACTGACAGCCAAACTTGCTGAATCCACCAGGCTTTACATAAAGATTTCCAGCAACCTCACTGGGGCTATGCATTCCGTTTTTATGGTTACAAAAATGATTCTGTACATCAGTTCATCTCTGAATTTTTTAACATACAGTTTTATTTTTTTTTCCTTTCAGGTCCAAACGAGAACTGCAAATGGAATCCACATCTGTATTCTTTCAACAAAGGTCTATTTTTTTTAGCCACGTAAAGCACTTTCTAGGAACCCCCAACTTCTTTCATTAAAATTACCAGCTTTAAGAAAAGGAAAAAAAAGAAAAAAAAAGGAAAGAAAGGAAAGTAAAAAGGAAAAAAAAGAACAAAAAGCAAGACCTTGCTGTTAAACACTGTTTACAGATCTTTGTAGTTGGGGTAATAAGATGCAGTATGTGGATTATTTGACAAAAATTATTTAAATATCTTTTGCATTTAGTCAATACCAGTATTCTTTTGTGATCGTTGCCAATTCGGATGATAAACTCTTAAAAATATATCAATGCAATTGTAAATAAAACAATTCACTAAATTCTTTGGCATCAGAAGAATCAATGCGCTGTTCTTGTTCCAGTGTGACGAGTACGAGAGTCTTCCAAACATACTGGTCTGTTATCTGTAACACAAAGACAGAAAAAACAAATCACTATAGGATTTGAAACATGGATAGTGCAACATCAAGAGGTTTTCCAAACAGCCCTGAAAAACATTTCAAATTATATGTAAATAAGTAACCAGGAGATTGGATCAGAAAAGTTTCACATTACAGCTGCCAGACTGAGTTCAAGAGTTTGCAATCAGCCATAAATTACTTTCCTGATCAGAGAAATCAGGTGGTAAAAGCATTAAGAGAATCTTGAAACACTGTCTGCTTGGAAACACACAATTAACAAAATTCTGTTAATGCCTCATATTATAAACCACCTATATGCAGAAATCTCTGAAAAAATACATATCAAGACCCCAAAACTGTACTGACCAACATGGTAGTGGAAAGCCTATTATAAGATGCTGCAAGTACTACAGCGCTAGACTACTTGCTATGATTTAGTACTGAGTTAAAAATAGAACAGTCAAATCAGCCACTTCCTAAGCATTTCCTGATTGTACAGTGTGAACTTTTGGTATGAAATATTACACAGTAATTATTGCAATGAATAATAAATGTGTCTTTCGTGGGAAAAGATGACAATCATAAACTACCAACCACAACTAAGTGCCCCTGCTTAACTTTCTGCAGGTTTTGATCTTTTTCAAATGAGGTCTTGCTGCATAATTTTATTATATTTTTTGGTCACTGTTTATTTTTGTCATAGCCTCTTCTATTCTCGTTTTACATCCATTTTACTGTTCTTTGCTTGCATCAGTACCAGACCGTCATTGCTACAGCATCAGGGTATCCCAGTACATGTCCTGCCTAATGGGTAAAGTATATTCTTTGAAAAAGATTCACTATGTTATAACCTATTCAAGTCAGAAATGGCCTAAGAACATTAAATGAAGTTCTGGGGTAGTCAGGGATCAGTGAACTGTTTCCGGACCACAACAAAGGATACTTGTGAAGACCGCAAGTGCTCTGCAAAATCAGCCTTCCTTTTCCTTATTCAATAGAAGTGTCTCCAATACTATAGGGAATTAAGGCTCCTTTACTGAGATATTTTGTTCTTTTTATAGTTCTGCCTTGCCTCCTCTTCCTAATGAATTTATCCATGCATAAAGTATTCAAATTAGCCTAAGTCAATCTGTTTTGCATGGGAATAAATCTCAACACTGGTTCAGTCACTAGGCACTGGAAATTATGAGCACAGAAATGCTGTCTAAAATCCAAGAAGGAGAATTACCAATTCACATGTGCTGCTGCTCATCTTTAACAGCAAAGAGTCCAGTGATAACTGCCCTCGGTGGCTGATTTAACTGTTCTGGGAATAAATAATATCTACAAAGTACACAATATTGGAAAAGGTGCTTGAGTATCACTGAACCTCTAATATGAATCTAGTAATATAAGATAACAAGACCATAATAAGTTTAGTGTATAAAATACCTGCCATGCAATAAAAAATACAAATTTTTAGGCAATGTATTTCAACTTGATGTCATTCAGCAACTTCAACCTTCAGACCTTCTCACTTACACTCTGTATGTGTAACACACTACTGTTAAAATCAATTTGTAACACATTGGTTACCAAGAGGAAAATATTTTTGCAAAAAACATTTGCTCTACAAATATGTATTCCTTTCCTTAATGCTTTTGAATTAGTTCTGTTATTAAAAGAGGAGTCTCAATAGCTGCAACAGAATTATTAACTCAGTGGCTTTTTATCAGCATGAAACTCAGTTACATTAGGAGAAAAATAAATGAGATTTTCCTGAAGTGCAATATTAAGATCAAATGATTTTTCCATTGTGCTTTCTACTTACTTACTTTTCCAGGTAGCACGTTTGTGCTCTACTAATTATAAACCTAACTTTTTATGAGCAATCAATGCCAGTAATAATATAGGCAGTGTACGATCGAACTGCCCAGTCAAAAGACTGAGATATCTTATAATAGAGAGAGACATATTGTACAAAACTAAGTTTTAAAGATACTCAGTTAGAATTTGTTCTAATAAGTAACAAACACAAAAAGTGTTTTTTACATGCCTTATATTAAAATTAGGGTAAATATAATAAATAAGTGTACTGTAAACTGCTGTAACTTGAGCTTGGAGCATCATTTGGTTAGTTCATTAGGATTTTTTTTTTCAGTCAGAGTATTAAAACTGTTTTATTAAAAGCTACCAACTCAAACACTTGATTGCATTCAAAGTCTTATTTTTCTGCAGCCCTTTCAAAAATGCTTATCAGAATAATATTCATGTTACTACCATACATAACTTAGATTGTCACCCTTAGATTAGCAATAAAAACAAAACAATGCCAACAATCAAACATGACTGGTACAGATAACTACGGTTTATTTATTTTGAAAAAACATTTTGAACATTTAGCTAACTGAAAAGCCTACCTAAAACTTGCATGAAAACTTGCTAAAAAAAATACTAGGCTTTTGAGAGAAGAGTACTACCAAAACTATTTTGTCTATTTCAAATGCAATGGTCAAAGGACCCTCAAATCTGAATAACACAAAAAATGTCTCCATTAATCATATTAATAAATCCCACAATAGTGGTAAAATGGTGAATTCAAAAGAGGGGTAACATCGGTCTTTGGGTGCTCAGCTAGCAATTACTACGCTGGTGCTCACGTTGGAGGATACGAGCCTCAGTAAGGGAAACTTTGAAATGCTAACTTGTTCAGAAGTCCACTCTACCTACTAATTTGCATGCTTACAGTTGCTATTTTTTTTTTTTAATACCTATCACAAGGTGGAAAAAGTCATCGTATTTGATGATAAATGTTTAAACATTAAAAGGGGTACCTACTCATGTTGACTTCAGGAAGATCATGCAAGGAAGGAACCCAACAATGATTAAAATACTTAAAATTTCATTTATTAAAGAATTTTGACTCTGCAAAGGATGTAGAAATGCATCCTGTAAGGGAATCTGAAAGGCCTCTCTACCTTTGGGAATCAATGAAAGCATTTGCATCAAATATTTATTTATTCATTCATGTAAAATTTTGTTCACTGGGAAATCCTACTGAAAGACATCTTGTTTTCATGAGCAGCCCAAGGGAAAACACTCATACAGTTCCTGGTAGTTCAGCAAGCACCACAAACAATGTTACATCGAAATCAATCAGAAGATCAAGGAAGTTTCACATAAGAACAGAACAACTACACTATGCTAAAAAGGAGTAGGCAAGCCACTTTTGCTTTAAATGGTGAACTACCACAACATGTGACAATTTCAGGGATCAAACAAAGCATCTGTGATATTGATGACATCAGCATTCCTCCTTTAGAAGATGGAAGTTAAAGAAACATACAGTCATCACTTTGTTCTGAGTAAGATACATAAATATTTGCTATATGATGTCAAAGATTAACATCTGGACAAATTAGAATCAATTTATATCACTTTATCCTGGCTAGTCTGTAGTTTTCTCCTTCAGCCATCTATTCACAGGGAAATTTATAGCTAAACTACAATGCGATGCAACAGCATATTATCAGTTGCTTTGAAAAGAAACTTATGGCAAGAACTTGATTGTTTTTCTTATTTGTTGCATTTGTCTTTATCATTTTAGCTTATCAAAAGTGAAAGGTAAATTGTTTTAGAACAGCAATTGACAGAAACACAATTTGTAAAAAACTTGGCAAGCACCTCTGTACCAGCTATAACTATGTTCTCTACGTTGTCTAGCCTGTAACAGTGACATAATTACAGAATATAAACTAAGGAATAAAATAGTCAAGGAAATTAAGAGCTTCAAAACTGCTTTCAGTGTCTAGAACAAAATCTTTCTGAGAAACAGCACCTCGAGAAAAATAGCTCTCATAACCTCAATTCTCTTAAGATACTGCCCATCTCTGTGAAATTTGATTTCAAACTTTCAAAATGGGTCTCCCATATTAAAAAAAATAGACAAACCAAAAAGCCCCACTCAGTGAGGCAAAGATCAGCAATGGGAGAAATGAAACCAAAACAGCACATCAAAAAGCACTCTAAAATAACACTGTCCAAAAGATTCTTCTAGCAAGAAAAAACAAGTTTTAAAACTGAGTTAAGGGAACAATTTTTTTTTTTTAATTTCTTATTACTATTATTTAGTATTTTGGACATTTATTCCAACCAGAACAGGTATTGCACTGTACAAAACAGTGTAGGAAAATACCAGCAGTCCAAAACAGCACTTCGTTACATTCTGTATTACAGATAAAATGCTTTAAAATTGAATAACATAAGAAATGTAAATGTTAAATGGAACATGGAACATGTGATGACATCTCACAGCTCAGCATAATCCAGCTGTAAGCACAATCAACACAGTATGGGAACAGAAAAATAACACTTTTGCAACAGAAGTCTGTGATGCTGACCTTTTGTATCACAATTCTGTCAAACTCATCCTATTTAAAGCTGAAAAAAACCTAGTACTTTTAACATTTTTTCTGTAAATGCATCTGTAATTTTTATTTTCAAGTAATGTTTAAAATAAGATTTATTATAGCTTAGCTTGGACCTTAAAGATTTGACACACACACACACACACAAAAAAAAGCTTAAGCCCAATAAGCTGAAATTCCTTAAACCTTTAAATGATCTATTTAATATTTCAATTTAACTTTGCTTTCTTTGTTAATAGTACCACTTGGGATATGCATTGAAAGTTCTTCTACAAGAGTTGAGATGGAAAAGCCTCAGTTTGAGACAACATATGCCTGCCTCAGGGGTTACAAGACAAATCAATCTATTTTTCTCCTTCCCTCCAAGGGTAATTGGCTTTTAAAATTACAGAGGAAAAAAAGGCCTTCATGTCAGTACAGTGCAGGCACACATACAACCATTTTCCATTTCTTTCCCTGTTTTAATTCTCAAGTGAGAACTAAGGAAAGGTGGGAAAACAAAGAAAGAGAGGAATGATTGCATGAGGTTGAATACGACCAGTAATAATCAGAACTGCGACCAGAGCATCTGCGTCTAGAATTTACTGAAACCTACTATGAATAGCTGCCATTTTTCTAGTCAGTATTTTTAACTTCTAATTTGTGATGAAATTTTCTTCTATTTCTGTGGCATCCTGCACCGCTGGTGTTCACAGATATTTCGTCACAGAATTCAGCATAAATCGCAAAGTTACAATTATTGCTCCATTGCTATTATAATCTCACTACATAACTCTGACTTTTCGTTCACCCTTATGAAATTGCCTCTTACAAGTAGCAATCACAGCTATGAGCTGCTTACAACCCTCAGGCTGCATTACACATAATCACATACACACTCAGTTTCACACTCAGAATTCAGTTAAATCTACTTTCCTCATCCCTCTAACTTGACTAATATTAATTGATTGAAAGCAGTGGAACCCATACGATAGTCCTCAGATTTTTCTGATTGCTATTAGATGTAATTTATAATGCATTACTTGTGGGAATTTCTTACCTGAGGTATGATATGTGGAAATATTTTTCAAGGCATAAGGATGAGCAGTCAGAGCTAACTATAACTGATACACGAAAACAACAAACTGCTGAAAAATTCAAAATAATGTAGTCTTTTGAAAACTACTAAGATTCCCTTGAAGCACAGCACTGAAACTGTACCACTAAACCTTTAATGCGAACTTGCTCACTGGGACTGTGTATACAGGTGTAAAGCAATTATTGGATTTGATATCTGAATGAATTCAGGTTCCCATTAGAGCCTGAATGCTTCAATGACCCTATTATTTTCCTTCCAATGCTCTCAGACCTGATCAACTTAATTATTCTGACTAGTGAAACATTTAGGACATGAATATATGATTTGTTTTAAACCAAATGAGACAACGGGAAGTACTACATAGAGTAATATGCAAAACCCCACAGGATAAACGTGATGTGTCAAATTCTGGAAGAAGGTCAAGTCCAAACAGTAGTAATGAAGAAACAGCAAAGGAGATGCACTGCAATAAAATAAAATTTATTCACATACCCTTCCTTGAACTTCTAATTTCTATCCTTTATTGCATGTCATGTACAGTAAAATAAGTTTAGCTTATGAATTAGAAAGGTAACATATTTCAGAGAGTAAACAACTTAGGTCTCCTTTAGTAAGCAAGAAACCTCAGCTCTCAAATACAGAACGCATCTCTTTTCGTAAGTACACACAGACTTTCAGCAGTTGTTCACAAGTAAAAATAGAGTCTCTTATAAAAAACAGATTTTATGTCAGAAATGACAGATTTCTTGATACAAAAGACATTTCCCTATTTCAGATGTACCTGTTATTTTACTGCTAAAAAGAGTGACAGTACAAATGTGTACACACATTCTGAATAGACGGATATGATGCTAGTAAACCATATTTAAATAATTTAAAAATAAATATTTCAATAATTTAAAACGGCTTCCAAAATTTGATATTCCCAGCTCCCCTATTCACACTACTGTTCTTACAATTTGTATTTGCTTTGAAATTGACCGTAATGTTACAAGCATGACCGAGAAATAAGCACAGGAATAGGTTCTGAACTTTAAGCATACGAGCAGACAAAGTTAGCATCTTCTCATCTGAATGCATTTGTCCTTAAAAGAATCAAACTGACATCGAAGTGGTCCCCTCGTCCCTTGCCTCCTTTCACTAATGATACGTAATGGCTGCTGAGCCTGCAATAAACGTGTTTACGTCCAGCTAGATTGCCATCATTTTACAATCTAATCTGATACTTTTAAGAAAGAAGAAAGTCATGAGAGACCAACACCAGCTTGTGCTGAAGGCATTTCTTGACATCAGCCTTCACTTTGCACTTCAAATGTAAGTATACGATTTGACAAAACGTACAGAGTCATAAGAGAAGGCTCTTCACCTCTTCTCCAAAACTGCCTGATAGAAGTCAATATCTATTCCTTTACAAAGTTACAATCAAAAACTGCCAGATGAAAGTCAAAGGGGAAGCTTTCCAACTATTCCTTACAATTATTTATTAAAGGGCTGCTTACGAACACATTTGTCTCAGTAGGATCACTCCCACCCACACTTCTCAGTTTTATCAGTTAGCAGCTTAAATACTGGAAGTTACATCTCCCATGCACAAACGCTTTATTCTTTGCATAGAATGTGAAAGCAATGAACTCGAACCTCTCTTTTCTGCAAAGGAATTTCAGAATGAGTACACACACCAGTAACACTCTGGTCTTTCCTGCTGTTGCACACAAAACGTCACCAATTTTTCCCCTGTACCCACACAATTGACAGCTCTTGTCAAAAGCAAACAGTTTGTTTTATATCCTGCAAAAGTCTGCCTCTTTTATTTTTTATGCATCAGAAACAAATTCTCTTTATAAAAACATAACTCTGCAATAACTTGTAGTCTACATGTAAAATGAAATACTTTAAATAATACAATAAAGGCAGACCATCCATAATTATTTTTTGATTAAATAAAATATCAACATTTTTTATTCATGGATAGGTTAACATTTACAATTCAGCATTTTGCAATATTTAAACAGAACTGAATATGCTATGAGAAAACTTAAAACGACATCACTCCTGTATGACCGGCTGGCACAAACTGCAGTCATCCGTTCCCATCTGCACCTTCATCATACAACATTAAAGGGCTCCTGTATTAAAGAAGGGCTCTCGTTCGAGCCTGGCAAGAACTTATCATCATTACCTGTTACCTCCTTAGAGATAATAATAGAGATTTACTAAACATGTGACTTTTAATATAAATTATTTGCAAAGATGTGTGCCAATCATGCTTATTCTTGTTATTAAAGTAATTCATAAAAATGTTATTTTTATAATTTTAGACTATCAGAAAAATAAATCCATAACCTGGATCTGCTTTGCAAACAAAACTAAAGTGCACATGATGATACAAAACATACTTGCAAAATGTGCCAATTTATCCCTGCCCTATCAATATAAATCCTTCTGCAAGGACCTCAAAGAATGCACAGTGAAGGTAGCATGCCATTACAGCACATGTACATGAACTTCAGGCAGTTCCTAAAACTGGCGACTATTTTATGACAGCCTTAATAGTCCATTTACAAATAATATGGGGAAAACAATGGTTAAGTGTACTATCACTGCATATTAGAAAACAGATTTAGCATTTAAGGCTTTTTAAGACCCTATAACCAAATACTACTTCCCAATGGGTCTGACTAAATTGATAAACGTTTTAAAAAATGCAATTATATACATTTGGACATAGCTGCTCTAGAAGCAAAAACACAAAATAACTTCTTTTCTGAGGTCAAGCTACTCCAAAGTTCCAAGATGAGAAACCACATACCTTCTTCACTAAACAATGAGCTGTGATAATGCTGATAACCTGTATTATACATTATGAAAAAGCCCCTAAATTTTTTCTGTGCTAAAAGCAAGACTAGATATGGCTTGACAGACACCAAATAACACATCCCTATTAATAAGAAGATATGCATGAAGTTCTCAATGCAAATTTCAGAACTTTCAATTAAATATTTTGCTTTATTTTAAAGAAAAACGAACTACGCAAAGCTAAAAAGAAGTTAAGCTACTTCTATTGACTGAGCTTAGAAATCTTACTCATCCTGCTGTTTCTACTGAAGGTACTCTCCAGGCCACCAATTAGCAGACAATACTTTATTAAAACCCACAAGTGTTGCACTCTCCAGTCAAAAGAAAAAATGGGAAATTAATTGGCATCTTTCAACTTCTCAACACCAACCAGAGCTGCAGACTTCTAAAAGTACCAACTTTCATGAAATTAATTACCACTTAGAAAAGGAACTCTGGAGAAAGCAATGCCAAGGTTAACATCATTTTTGTCATGCACTGATAAAATTGCAATGCTCCCTACGCTAATTTTTAAAAAATATTCTGTTAAATGACTTCACGCTGTCTTCTAAGCACTTTCAGTTGAAATTAACTTACACTAAAACTCAAAGCTAGATGAGAGATGTATGACTTAAAAGAGAGTATTTCCATGTGTTTTTAATTATTGATTTAGAAATACCTATATCTAAGTGCTAATGCTGCCATTCATAGTATGAATAAAAACACTTCTCTGTAAATGAGTGCTACTATAGAAAAATGGCAGTAACATGCTGACCACATGATAAAATTGTTTCCTTCCTAAATCCAGTCATGACCTTCTCCTGAATAGCACACATCCAAAGCGTTTCAGGAAAAAAGCCATTATATAAGCCCTATATAAACATTCCACTTGTCTTTTTCTTCTTTCTGTCAGTTATCTACCTACCTAACACCTCAATTAGTATAGTAACAAATACCCTAGATCACTTCAGTTACCGTCTTTTGCCCTTTTCCACTTCTCTCATTCTCTCCTGAAGCATGAAAGATCATCACATCAAAGTACCTGAAAGACTGCCCTACGATACTGAATACTAAATGCCTTTTAACAGTACGCACCGTTTCCACTCTGTTTACAAGACTCCTTTTCTCTCAGCTGCAGCTTCTAATAAATACCTGCTCTGTAGTTCCTTATCAACATTTTGCATTTGTAAGTCTCTTTTGTGAAACTTCAAACTTATAACAGTTCCCTGCATATGGAATAGCACAACCACCCTACTTCTTGTGAATTTTATCTAGATAAAATGAGAGATCAGAAGGTCTTTTCTGTAACACATGCACGCAAGATAGAAAACCGGCACCAAATCAGTAGATACTAATTTACTCCACAACCAGCAGAAACAACATAAAAGGAGCTTCAAAAACCATGGTTCATTGTAAGGCATAAGATTCTTCAAAACATTCTACAGTAAAATTTAGTGGACTATCCAAAACTTTCCAAAGCTTTTATAAAAATGGAAAAATAATTCAACATTAAGCTCAGGACACCTCACACGGACTGCTCACCCATACCCACCCATCTGCTGACTTGCGCCACGCAGTCTGGCTTCTCTGCAGCTTTACTGTACCCTCTTGCTCACTGAGGGACTGTAGGTATTTTTGTTTGAAAAATATACTTTATACCAGCTTCACTGAGCAATGGAAACTGTTGCTCTACACTTTTAAGTCTCATTTGGTTACTGCATTGTTTCTGAAAGTTAAATTACTTTCTATCAAATTGCTGACAAATCTCCTGTGTTCTCTAACCTCTTTGTCAGTTATTAATTTCCTTAATACATTATCTACTAGCTATTCTTCCCTGATGCACTAAACTTAAACTATGTTAAAACTCTCTTTTATGTAACACTTGGATGCAACATTGCAACTCCGCACTGATAACTGAAAAATGAGTTGCATACAAAAGTATGAACAGGGGAACTAAGAACTACCAAGCAGACTCAAGAACAGCAAATAACTGCACTTTTTTTGCTCACACAAATCCAAAAAATTAAATTCTAATTAGCAAACAACCATGTATTTCACCTCTGTTTAGCTAGCGAGCAGCCACATGATGCTCTAGTCATTTATTTATGCTCCCACTGTCACAGATTTGAAGCACAATATGCAATGAAGAGCTGGTAAAATATGTTCTCTCTCCTGATTACATTATGGGAGAAAATGATTCCCCATGACTACTTCCTTGGTTTCAGCTGTGATGAGAACAGAAGGAAAAAAAGTATCTCATATGGATTTCCTTACTTTATTAGTAGGAATGACAAGGTAAGCCACATTTTGCCTATTGTTTTCCTCCATTCTTAGCCCTTTTCATCATAGAACATAAACATAACTATTACATATACATTACAATTTTTTCTGGAGTCTTCCATCAACAACATCTCCATATCAAATCCACTCTACTTGGCTTTGTTTTCATTTCACAGATAAATTATATTCATTTTTACCTGCTTTTCCCATTCTGAATTTTCAGAATGTATCAATGCAGCCATTCTTACAAAAATTTTGATTGGGACCCACCAATAGGTCGGTCTGTGGGGAACTTCACCACTTCGGTACAATTAAAAAGGAAGGCAGTCACACTCAGGCTTTTTATCCACCATAACACAGCTGGACTAAGAAATATCCCACTTATTCAAACAATGAACCTTACGTGAATATAAAACTTGAAATATTATATCCATATTCACATCAGCTGGATGGGAAGCAGGAATGACACACCTTACACAAAGATGCATAGGGAGATTTTGGAGAAAAAATTCTGCTGTTCAAGTTTACCCAGACTGAAAATGCAGAAAAGATTGATAGGGCAAGGTTAGCTTGACTGTGTGCAAAGTAGCAGAAGAAGGTCAGAACAGGTTACTGCTGAGTGTGCAGAAAAACAAGCAAGTCACTCAGGGACAAATCTCAGCCATAAGCATCTCCCAAATGCAGAGAACTTGATTTGTTAATAAAGACAAAAACTGTCTGATAATACTCCTTTTCATTGCCATGTGGAAGAGATTCTGGTGACCTGCAAGATGCCTTCTAGCCTTGAAAATAATTATTTCCTGTTATAAATCAAAACTCTGCTTGTCAGGTGTACCCTCTTCCCCCCCCCCCCCCCCCCCCCCCCCCCCCCGTCCATCCTTTTGTAACTCTACAGTACAACTCCAGATCAAGTTTTACCACAAAAAGGAAATGAATTTAGGTGAAAGAAAAGAAAGCCAGGAGCCTCTGCTTGGGGTAGAATAGAGTAGGAACTTGGCTGCCAGATAAAATGATTAGGAAAATACATCCTTAGTGCCACAAAAATAAGACTAATCTATCAGATACTTTTTGCCCAAAGCTGGCTATGTCCCTTAGAATTAAATTCTGTTGTCTGTAAACAGTTCTAATACAAGTGCCTTCAATGTCATTAAAGATTTTATTTTTTTTTTAAACACTTGAATTAGTTTCATCTTTACAAATAAGAAAGTCAGTGTGTCCATGTGAACGTGAGATTCATGAGGTACTGTCTTCAATCCTTCCTTGGATTTCCTAATAATTGGAAAGCCAAGGAATTCTGCTTGCTTTTAAAGCCAAGGCAATGAAAATCATGAACCATCATCCAAGCAGCAGAGTGCTGGAGATTGCAGAGCACACAGTGCAGAGCCCACTTCATTGAATTAAACTTTCAGTCAAAGGACGTTACTTTTTTCTTATATTCTCATGAACTAGACTTTTTTTAGATAGCACTTTCTGAAAAAACAGAACTAAGATGTATCTTTTCTGAATGCTGATCATTCCTATTGAAAATCAGTTTTCTTGCATATTCTAGGCATTAATGGCAATGATATAATCTTAAAAGCCTCGAATTTCATTTGCCCTTTAAACTATGCTATCAGATGCATACGATGAATCAGAAAATGAATTTTCAAACTTTCCTACATAATATTTCAAAAGAAAATAGCAAGGAAAACAACAGTAAATAAAAAATGCTTGCATTTCAGCATAACAACTTGACCTGCAAGTTCAATGGACATCCTGTAACAGCACCCATGTGGTACTGTGGCTTAACATCCCTACCTGAGCAAAGCTACACCAGAAATACACTAGCTTTATTCAACTGGAAAAAGGAGTGCTATGATGTAAAGACTGCTTACGTATACTTTATTTAGAAGCTTGCCAAAGACATACCAAGTAATAGAGATAAATTTAAAAGTAAAGTGATAATAAAAAAAAGTGTGATATGCAGGGTTATAGATCCTTTTTATGAAGAAGCTCTCCAAAAGCTCAATTCCTCTCTAAATTAATGAAGTATTAAAAAAGCATGATCTTTACATCATGACTCCAGTATGTGGTATTATATATGCAGTCAAGACAACAAAAAATTTACAGGAACAAAAACACTGGTAGGAAGTAATAACACTATTTCCGCTGTAGGATACAATTAAGGGCAACAGAATAAAGGTATTTCAACTCCCTCAACCCCCAGAGCTGATTAATGTCTAGTAGAATTATTACCTACACATCTAAGTGGCCCTGAAAATCTCAGTATCTTTAAGAATTCAAGGTCAAACAGTCAGTAGTTAAGCAAACCATTTAATCTCTGATTTTCTGGGTCTAATCCTGGTAGTTTCGCCAGCAGCCAAGCTCTTTCCTTCCTTCTTTCTGAAAAATAGCTTAATCATCAAGTCTGATGTTATGCAATTAAAAGCAATTTACTGCCTATAACTGGCAAGTAAGGTAACAACTACTAATTCGTATCCTACAAAATGTGTATTTAATCAATAATACTTATATTGGCCATATCCAAATAAGACACTGTAACAACTGATTCTTTTATCTCCATCCCTCCTGCCTTTGTAAAATTTAGTTTCTGTATAAAATCACACTTTGATTCACATCATGTAGTTGCAGTATTTCTCCTTTATGAAACTCTGCATTCATTTTGTCAGGATGCCTTCTCTTGCCTTTTCTGTTAGATGACCTATGAGACAGCCATTCACGCAAACTACAAAAAGGCTCAGAGTCAAGTTTGTTTAGCTAAAGGGGGGGATCTAACTGCAACCTGGGACTGCAAAGTGAGGTTTTACTTTTGTGAGGTAAAAACACAGTTAAAATCTTCTATATATACATATATAAAGGGGGTAATAGTCAACAACTGCAGCTTAAATCTAGGGGAAAAAAATCTTCACTACGAATGTAGTGCAACAGTAGAATGATGTAATCAGGCAGTTGTAGAAGATTTGAGGACCTGGCTTGACAGCACAGCTGGCTTCATCTACTAGGTGACATTTACGCTTCAAAAGTTGGAGGTTGTATTATATGATTTCCAGAAGTCTCTTCTAAACATGTCATCAATTCTTATTTCTCAGCAAGCATATATAAGGGATTCAGAAATAATAAATATTAACACTAGTTATTTTGGGCTCACCATTTGTATTTATATCCATATTCTCAGCAGCTCTAAATATCAAGGCTATGATTTCAATGCTATTTTTCAAATGGGAAAGTTCTTGTTCTTGTGGGGTTTTTTGCTGTATTTTTTTCTCCCCTCTTTGCCAATTTATCATTTCTAATTTATTCAAATCTTAAGCCAGAATTTTTCAGTGAGACTTGTTCATAAGTAATTATATATAATGAAAATAAATTAACATCTATTATTTATCTTAGTTTCTAAAATAGTTATTATGTGCCCATAGGCTAAAATATATACAGAGAAAGTAAACAAAATTCACAGATATGCTCTGATCCTTCTATTTGGTATACCCAGCAGAGAATAAGTCAGGTCACTTCTGGTCTGTGCATATGGGTTTCTTTGCAAAACTGCCTGGAGGAGCACCACGATGCAGATGCAGTGTGCACATGTGGATCAAGACTCTCAAATACACCATTAAACATCTGCCCATGCTACAGACACAGCCAAGGGTCAGCACTGCGATGGGGGAAAGTCAGCACTGCGATGGGGGAAAAAAAGCCTTCCGTATTATGTAAAAGTAAATAAATAAAAAGCTCTCAAAACTTTTTCCCATCATCTCTGCTAAAAGCACTGAGAGGAAGCTAGGCAAGGACAGTGGAAGGCAAAAAGAAGGGGAAAATGGAGACAAGTTAGCTGTCCTTTCTTAATCTGATGATTATGTTTCTAGTATGTTCCCAGTTATGTGGCATTTTATTGGAAGGCAATATCAGGCTATTAAAGTATTTGCTTTAACTTCAGCTTTCCTTTAAAATAAAATTGACTGATTCATCCAGAAACTCACTCTTACAAATATCAGTTTCTGAAGATTACTTTACATGCAATCTATGCATACAACTACTATAATCTTTATTAGAAACTGACCGAGAAGGTGTTCATAAAGGAGAACATCCAAGCAGCAAACCCAAACCACGTACATTTTAACCCAGCTGAGAGGAAAGAAAACACGCAAAAACAAGTACTAAAATACAAGGAAGGATTTATGAACTGAATTTATTTTTTTTATCTACCAGTCAGTCTGAGTTGAAACATGAATATCCAAGTCTGAAATGGTATTCAAATATTTGACTCCAATCCCCTACTGCTTCTAAATTCACTCTGAAGTCAAGATTATTAATTCCTCCTGACAGAAAATCAAGATTTAATGATCATCTAATAGCCCTTAGGAATTACTAAGTAAACTTAGATGATAATTCAAACAAAATAAAATTGATTTTATAAATAAAGAAAAATATAATGCAGAATGCCCATTTATGCATTTTCATTGCAGCAGTAACCAATTTTTTAGAAAATTAAGAGCAAAGGAATGTTTGCTAAGCACAGTTAACGTGTAAGTGAAAAGGGGGCCTTTATTTCCTGTGGACATTTTTACACATTATCTTCTGCTTAGATGAAACAGAGGAACAGCATACCTCAAAGAGCCCCATAGTAGGAAAATATATGCAAGAATTTTAGCCCAATGATTTTGTAGCAATAATAACAGTGCTTAGTTAAGAACAGCATCACTTTCAAGATCAAGCTGTCAACTCACCGAGCCACACTGTTTAAATAACGTGCTTTGCAAAATTCTATAGAGAAACTGACTTCAACTTACTAAAACTGATACGCTGTGACTTTTAAGTAATTTTTTAAGCTTTCAGATCATGACTGCAGGGAAGTAACATTAAAACTAAAAGCAGTGGAAAAATGGAGAGACAAATTTATAGCCTGTGCATCAATTTCTTCTGCCTCAGAGTTTTCTTTGTTGGCAGAAACACTTTACGGCTTTTTGCTCTCCTCCATCAATCACCTCTCCGCTCATACACACATCATCCTGAGATGTCCAGAACCAACAAAGCAGGAATTTCACATTTCAAAAGTCATTAATATTTTATGAAAAACATTAAATTATGAAATCTATTATTTCTAAAATGCCTGTGACTAACCTGCAGTCTGGTCTATGGACAGCACTGTATGTATATTTAAGAAAACACATGCAAAAGTAGGGTGCCTGTATTTACATACAAAAGCACACCTTCACACTTCTAACATTTTTGTTCTGCCAGACATCATCTAATTGATTAAAAAAATTGATATTACATATAAATCACTACTAAATGATGCTGAAGTGTCTTTTTTTCTCCTTCAGACTGTACGCATACACTTTGTTTCTAATGGCAAATTATATTTGACATTTAATTTGGAAAGCAGGTTACCCTAGACCAACAACACTGGTATAGGAGTAAAGCTTTCCATGGAATAAAACCAATTTTTTTTTCTTTTTCATTTTAAGATAATTTTAGTCATAAGTAATTGAAAACAATTTAGAATTCACTCCTTTTGGTGGTTAATTACAGAACAGTTCCAAAAGATGATGATCTAATTGATCTAAAAAAAAGTAGTAATTTTCTCTGCAACATGGTAACAGAATAAATAACATAATGCAGAACTTGCATTGCATTAGAAATATTAAATGTATAACAACATGCAATCCACTCTCAGCATTACACCTACCAGCACATTCTAGCTATTTTTTACAAAAACAGAAGGATGAGGCCAAATGCACAGAACTTGGAAATAGCTGCTCTTATATTGTGCACCTTCGTCATAATTGGTCAAAAATGCAAAATGATTTTATCCAATTATGACTGTGCAATTAGTCCAAAAGTCTTCCTAAATAGAAATTAATATACTTCCTAACAGCATTACTTAAGAATGCAGCTGAGCCAAAGCTTTACCCCTATTCCGTATTTTCCATCTCTTTTTTATCACTAGGAAAAAGGTGTATATTTAACCAAAATATAATATGATTCAGAAAGATTATGAAAATCCTTTTGCAGTCACTGGGTCCAATCCACCTCCAGCTATTTTGCTGCAAAAGAATCCATGACCTCACTCCCCTTTCACAAAAGGCACAGAAGATAAATGAACTCTTTGTCCATTTTCCCGAAAACCAGAAGTGTGAATTAACCTAAAAATTTCTTCATCAGTCCCCAAAGCCAGCATCCTGTCTCTCCCCATCTTCAGTAGATAGGAAGGTTATCAGTAGGTACCCAACTGATATAATTAAAGCCTAGGAAATATTCTTTTTTTTTTTTGGTCTGAAGATCTTTAGAATAATTTAAGTGGATTTACCATAGCTGAGTGGGAAGAACTGTCATGTACAGGCCATTAAAGAAATTTGCTATGCTGAAGCATACAGCTAATTTTCAATTGCCAGCATTGCACCCGAAGTTAAATTTCCTGTTTTGATAGCATGTTTTACTTTAGCCTATCAAACGGAGTTCCCTAATAATTTCAATTCTGTAGGGCACAGAAAATTTTTAACTCAGGATATCAAGGACATGTGTCCCTGCATAAAGACTGGAGTCTGTGCACACTCTAAAGAATTGTTTCATGATATATTGTACCTGACAGTACTTAGCAAGAATGTCACGTATCACAAATATTGGTGAATAATGCACAGTGCAAAGACTGCGAATGTCAGTATAATATGTGAGGTACCACAACACTAACACACAGGATCTGAAACATTTGCAGAGACACTGTCATGATACCACGCCTACTGTACAGCAGTGCTTTCAAGATAAGTTTATTAGGATGTCTTTAAATACTTAGGTTTATAAACCATAAATACCACATCGCTGTCTTTTTTCATTTGTACATCATCTACTGAAGAGATGGAAAATTCAAGATGCCCGTGGGTTCTGCAATGTTAAGTCACCTTGACTGTACTACTACATTTCTGCTTAAAGCTGGAAGCAGCCGCTGTTTGACATAACAGCAAAACCACCAAAATTGTCTCTCACACTCATATTGCTCTTTTCCACCTCTTTTCCCTAAAAGCCCTAAACACTCACTGTAGTTCATACTTAATATTCATTATTTTGTTCATAATAATATTTATTTAAAATGACTCTGTGAGGAATTGGAAGACCTCAGACCACATAACATTCTGCATGAAAATGTTAACTGATGTATTTCAGCTTTCTAATTTTCAGGTTATACTTCTAAAAATCAACATCACCTTGAAAACAAACTTTTGCCCTTTATATAATACGTATTAGATAGGAATAAAATGATACATGCCATGAAAACACTACTAATTGCACTTGCCTCTATGGAAATGACTTCAAAACTGAAGTTTGGGACTTCCAAACTGAAGTCTGCTGTTTTAAAATTAAATTAATATGCAAATATTTTTAATTTTCAGCAAAGAAGCTTCCCACTCTCATGGTCAAAAACATTATTCATATAAAAATAAATTTCAACATTTTCAGATTATAAAATAATTACAATTGTTCTTAAATTTATCCTTCTCTGTTGGTGCATGAGAATCAGGTAAATGAGGATGAAACATTCTAACTGATAGGCATGACAGATCATCATAAGAGCAAAATTTACAAGTGAGAAACAAAGTTTATAAACTGATAAACCAAAGCTACATAATACCTTTGTCACTCAAATTATTTTGACATTTTGAAATGTTTATGCATGCAGAATCAGTCTGATGTCCATTTAGGGTGAATGCAAAATTTCATTGCTGCATAAAAAATTTGTGCCAGCACAGAATTTTTATGTATGTACAAGTGTTTCCATGGACATATATAATATTATGGTATGCAGGTATTAGTCTCATTTTCTGCACAGCAGAAGTGACTTTTAAGATCTGCATATTCCCACCGTACAGCATCAAGATGAAGCAAGTGATAAAATAGATATAATTTTTCAAACGGTAAAAGTGTTTTGGCCCTCGCTGTAGAAGAGTTTTTATCTTTCACACATAATTTGCACTATAGGTTGTCTATAGCATATTCTTAAACATACTACTCTTGGTCATGGAGCATTTTATCTGGAAGTTTGCTACATCCAAATACTGTCTATGCTGTTATACATAGGTACTCCTACACAATGTGAAATGAAGGATTTCTACACAAGTCCTTCTGAGAATTGCTAGAATTAGAGCAAGGGACACTGACAAACATGACAAGGATCACCTGCACTGTAAATCAGCAAATGAGAATCACACACTGAGAAGTACATATGATTATATTTCTGATGGGAGCATATGGATCAGTAAGGGAGGATAGTTCTGTTTGCATTTTGAGGGTGTATAAAAAAGTTTCTGCCTTAATTTATGCTGTTTGAAAGGCCTGAACTACTTTTCAAAACTTTATCCTTCAAAGGCATTCTTAATATTCAAAAAGACCCTGCTAATTAACTCCTAAAACTACCTCAATTCTAACCTGCTTCTCCTGCTTCTTAGAAAAGTTTTAATTACACAGATTAAGCACCGGGATTCCAGCTGTCACCTTCCAATAGCTTTCTTCCTTTTAAAATAAGGTGCTTTTGTGCTGATCTCTCCTTTGCTTTGAGAAGAGCTTTGGACAGGTTGTTTTTATGGTTTAGAAATTCCATGTGACTATTAAAAAGGATGTGACAGTATGGAAAGCACATTTAACCAGTTACAGAACACTTTGCTTTCTTCTGAAATGTTATGACAGCTGGCCATCAGAGTAGGTTTTACCCAACACAGCCAATTATTTAGATACTTAAGTGATACAGACCCTAATATATGGACTTACATTCAGCTGAAGGACAGATTGGATGACCTCCACAGAGGTTGCTTCCAGAGCAGACTCCTGTTTGATTCTAAGAGCATATGCATCAGATCACTAAATACTGCCTTTGCAGTTCTATCCCCACTTTCTGTATTAATATTCAGTGTAAAAGAGTCAAAAGAAAATTGTTTCATAGGATCAGTGGACTTTTATCAATGCATTCACAACTACCACTGCTGTATGAATAAAGTAGGCAGTACAATAGGAGAAACTCCATGAAAATGTCAGTGGAAAAAAATCGTCCTGACTTCTCCCACTGCTCAGGGCATCCTGGGTCAGGCCATGGGACAGGATCTGCATAAGCATATATCTGCATATAAATATACATAATGCAATAGTTGCTATAATATTCCTCTTACAGACAGTTTTTTAGCCAGGATGCTGAGCACAGGCTCTATTTCATGGATTTCCTGTGGTCCCAACCCAAGTGCAGGTAAAGGCATCACTAGATATGCCTGATTACCACTAGATATGCCTGGTAAGTAGGTACATGCAATTAGTGAAGGAATGATACTGACCAACTGATAACAATTAGAATAGAAGCAACTACATTTTACTACAAATCACTGGGCAGTATAACACTATTAATACAGCAGTTCACATGAAATTTGAAGTAAATATCTTCTAACAAAAATCAGATTACTATATTTTAATCAAGATCTACTTATATTCCCAACAACAGCTCTGAGTTGCAGCTCTGATAAACCAGTGATATTCTGTATGCTCAGGAAATAACTAAATTTTTCCTATGTGTACAAAGGACAATTCACAAATGCTGGACTATCATAAAATTCATCTGGATTTTAGATCCTGGCTAACTCAACACTGATGTATAACTGATTCGCTTAGGTTAATCCAGGTACTGTCTTACGTAGCTCAGAGTGCTCCCTGCCATCACCTCCTGGCTGTCTGCATGAATTTCTTGTAAGCAAAACAGAGCTCTTTGTTTCTCACTTGTCCCACCTTCCTCGTGACAATTTCTGGCTCCCTGCACACCCCACCATCAGGCAACATCACAATGCAGCTTTCATTAAGACCTCTAAGAGAAAACTTTTGCCAATATAAACAGAAGAACAATTCCTGCAGACAATAAGGCAGAAATGTTATAACTGCCATCAACAGACTGCTTGTACCTAAGCTGCATTTATCTCCAAGAGATAATTGGAAGCAATGATTTGCTACTGTTTTATTATATATATTACCTAAAAATGAAACAGAATACCACAAATAAAAAGTTACTGTGTACACCATTTCTCCATATAGAATCTCTTGCTTACTGTTAACATGCATTTAGTTCTCCAAAAACAACTTTTTAATAGCTTCACAAACAAAGAAAAACTTTCCTTTTTTTCTCTGAACTGAAGGATTTGAAAACTGAGTGTGACTTGTGCTATTACAGAAATTTAATGATAAAATCCACATCTTTATGAAGGCATGGAAACAATACTATTCCATATATACCTAAAGACTTTCAAATTTTAAGAGAAAGACACTGGCTATAAGATTTAAACACACAACTCTATGAACAGATTCAAAATATTAGGTTCCATGGACATGTTACAACAAAATAAATTCCATCTCTAGGTACTCACATGGTTATGAATGCAGCAGTAACTAATCATCTCTACACTATGAATTCACTTCATCAAGTCTTGAAACCAATTTTAACCTCTGCCTAAACCTAGATGTTCTTAAAATACGAGCTGTATTACCATGAATAAACAAACTAAATATGAATACTTCATTCTACTACTATGTGGGCTCCTTGCAGGTATTAGAAAATGTATTAAAATGCATCATATAAAAATGGTATTGTCAAAACTTCAGAATAATTACAAGTCATAGCTCATTTGTGCAGTGATACCAACTAAGTACCCCTGGATCCTGCTGAACACGACCTTACACTGCCTCACAAAACCTTAATACTTTCATTCATTACCATCCTCCTTCAATCAACAACTACAGATGTTCAAAAGACAGGTTGAAGAGAAGTGAAGTAGTAAGCTTTCCTGAGCTAGAACTTTTTCTTCTTTGTCAGAAAATATGCAAAGACCAGGGGGAAAGTTGTAAAGGGAAATATAACCAGGAAAAGAAGAAAAAATGACTGAGGATGAGACGTAATATTTATATGTGGACTGGATCAGCATACTTACTCTCTCCTACTACCTAATTCAAACTTTTTTTTTTGCATGCATCTTTACTGTTAAATTTGATTTACTTCTTTGTTGTATATAAAAGATTAAGACTAAATACAAAGAGCTCAGCAAAGCTGACAGATCACATTTCCACAAGTAAATAAGCATCCCTCAAAAGACAACTTGTTCTGGTTACAATTTCCTACTTTGATAGTACACATCTTTAATCTGGCTTTGTTTGGTTCTTTAAATCAATGGCAGGGTACACAGTTGAGCTAGCAGTCGCGATTAAGAGGTCAAACATTGAATTCAGTAGTGTTTTTTTTATATCTACTTCTTTCCTCAACTAGCAGTTCAGTGTCTTACGTTATTCATATCAGCAGGGGGCTATGAGTGAACACTACCCCCTAGTCAAAAATACAGAGACAAGCTTCATTATCATCTATTGACTGAAGTAAGCAAACTCAATAGGAGCTCAGATAATCCAAACACATAAATATTGCCTTTTGAATTCAATAATTGTCTTCTTTCCTTTCTTCTGAATCAATTCCTCTTTGAAAATTTTCAAAAAAAGTTGCTATTTTTCCCCCCTTAATTTACTTTTTGGGGGAACCTCTTTTGTTCTTATACACAAAAAAAAAAAGCAGCAAAAAGGTACTCCCACAGATAGAGTCCGTTAAAAATCAGATTATTTCCACAGCATTCTCCTATTATTCACCTGCCAGTAAAATATGTACACTCATTGTCTCTGCTTGAATGCCTATTTTTATCTGACTGAGGCTATATGGTCATTTTTGTATTTATTACCAAGTTGTTTTTTTCGCCTTCTTCTAAAGCATGTTTTTCTGTTCTCAAAAACTGGGCCACATGCCTCTGAGGAGAAAGTAGTGCATTATTTCATTCCCACCTTTTCTTCTTTTTTGGCATCTCTGAGGCCTGCTATGCCCAGAAGTGCTTCCACTCAAGCTGGACCATCAAATCAATTATCACAGCAGTCTGCTTTCTAAATATGAATGGCAATGAATGACAACAGGCAAGGCGAACTTTCAGCTTTGATTTGTCATTGGTAATGTAAATTTTTTTTGTTTTGTTTTATAGATGTTTGTTACAGTGGTAATTTGACCAACTCTTCCCCCTGCTGTCTGCAACTGCACCGTGTAGATCTTCAGATGAAAAGCTTCACCTTTGCTAAGTCAGACACAAAGAAGGAGAAATAGGGGATAGGGAGCCATTATGAATGCAGATTCCCTCTTTCTGCTACCATCTTACTAAAATTATTACTGCCAATGAAAAAATGCACCATGTTTTTTTTTAAACTGTTTTCCTTTCTAAGAGTCCACAATTTCAAGATGCAGTTGTTTCGATCTGTCATTCCACCATTTAACATCAGATCTCCATTCTCAGTAAGAAGCTTTTTTATTTTTTTTATTTCAGTTAGAGTTAGCATGGCCTCATGACAGTACTAAAAGATTAATTGCTGTATAAAAAGCATGCACATAAGATCCAAAGTACAAGACAACGTGAGCCAACAGTAAGTTAGAAAATAATGTCTCACTCCTTACTTAGTATTTCACAGAGTTTGAAATTGATAGTTTCTCCAAAGATTCACTATTATCTTCAGAAAAGAATTAAACTATGTAACAAAGATTAAAACTAATTTGTTTTTTCATTCATTAACAGAACTAGCTCAAGAAAATCCTATGAGAAGCCTAAATTATGTTTGGAGAATGGATTACATAAAACAGAAGTGGATTTTAGACAGCAACTGGGACACATTCAGAGTAATTCGAAGTGAATTCACCTGAAAGTTTTCTTTGTTGCCAGAATTTATAATCTGATAACCATTATGGGAAAGACTGTATTGCCTATTCTAGGGGAAAGCAATTTCAGCCAAGGATGTACTAATTCACTTCAGAAGTCATAGACACAAATGAAACTCAAACTTTTACTTAAGTTCTTCCAAAAAAATCTTTGGATTACAAATCAGCACTACTGTTCTCAAAAAAGGGAAGTTTAACGGTACCACCTAGTGGCATCCATGGCCCATGAGTCCATCCATTATGGATGAGTATTAGTAAAGCTTTCTACAAGCTTTTGCTGAATCCTAGAACTGTTCATGATTTCTTCTGAGCCCTGGTTTTACATACATTTATTACTTTAGGGCTGAAGATGATGAAGGGTCTTTTTGTTTGTTTTTCCTTTCCCTCTCCCCTCCCCACACGGTATTCAAGCCTTATGCAAGACAGACTATAACTGAATTCAAAAATAGGAATTTCATTTCTCTTCTCTATGGCTGTGGAACAAGTTCATTCTGAACAAGAACTTTCCATGTGCCAGTTGTGAATTATGCTTCATAAGATAAATAACTAGTCAAGAGTGAAGAGATGAGCTGCTTTGGAGCACATCCTCAGGCCTGATGGGCTGACTACCTGTCAGACAATGTTGAAAGTAGGATTATGTCTGAAAAGGTTGACATACCACAGATTTCTCTCTCTAAATCAAACACTCTTTAGTTAAACTCAGTGAACTTTAACTAATTAGATCAATATAGTAAATTTGTATTGACACTTTTCAGAAGGCTAAACCAAGAGTCTGTATTACATACTTTTAATTTGAAATATATTTCAAGCTATTACATTTTTTTCCAGAATTACAGACTAAAAAAAGCAAATGCAGTCTTAATTCTAATTGTTTGAGACCAAACATAGAACAGACTACATTCCAAAAAAAGCTAACAAAAAAGATAAACAAAAATTTTATTGCACTGGAGTGGAGAGGGGAAATTGAAGTCCTATGTACATCTTATTCTCTCGCTTTTTTTTTTCATTTTATATCAAGTACTGAACTGATAAAAAATTATCACCATGTAGATATTCAAGTCTACAAGAGAAATTTGAGGGAAAAAAAATAAAATCACAAACGCTAAAATTTTAGGAGAATCTGACAATTTTTTAAAAACAAAGCCTGTTTAGAGTGACATAAAACCTTGTTTTGTTGGAATACAACACAGACATGCAGAAAAACAACATGCAGAAAATGCCAAAAAAACAGAAATGTTTTGAACTTTCTAACCATAGGAAAGTTGCTACAACTGTCTTGGGACTTTTCTGACTGTCCTTTCTTCATTGTTACTGACTTGTGAAACAGGAACTCTAAGAGCAGCAAATAATGCAACAAGAGAGGTGCGGATGCTTTCTGCTAAGCAGAGAAAGCTCTGAGATACTTGATACAAAAAACGTAATGGGAAATATTTGTCCAATTTAAGAGTTCCACATCTCTAAAGACTAACAAAATACTATTTGTTTATCCCTAAGAGTACAGACAGGAGTAGAAAGAGTATAAAGTCTCCAAGTCTCTTTCAGAAAAGTATTTTCAAGATAAAGACGACCTTATTTCTCCTATCACAAACAACAATGCTTAAGCAAAGCGTTGTTAGGAGCATAAAGGTCACTCCAGAGCAAAAGCATCATAACTTGCACGCACACTGTGAAGATAAGGATGTATTTGCCTGACAACAATTACTTGTCTTTCAAGTACCTAGTTCTACTGTTTATTATCACTTCAGATCATATCACCTCAAAACCTACATTAGTACATCTACCAAAGTTGTGAACTGCATTTTAGATAAATACACCAGAGAGCTTTTAGTATTTCAGCTTCTCATACAATGTTCTACAGAATGCCAGCTGCTAGTTATACTTTGAGGGAAGCTTTAAAAAAAAAAGAAAAAAAGAACACCCCAAAAAACCAACAATGTCAGATCAGATTGCCTGTAGACTGCAATTAACTTACTGTATTAAGTTTGCAGTAATGTTTAGAAATAGACAAAATCCTGACCTCACTTAGAGTACAAAACCAGTGACAGTTCGCAACTAATTTGAATAGTTACTTGTTTCTGTGTTAAGTGCACACTGTTACTGGAACTACAATTTTGTTTCTTTCTTGTTTTTTTTTGGTTACCAGCAGAAGTCTGATGTTTTAGGGAAAGATATCTCTGTATCTTATGACCTTTATTATCTCTGTATTTTATAACTAGAACAATCAGCGTAAGTGGTGAACTGACATTTTACCACGGGCATTGTCTCACAAGCCACCAATAATATCAATGTATTTCAAAGATCTCCAAAACTAAACAAGAAAAATCAGTATACACGCTTGAGGAAGATCAGTTCCTGAAGAAATGATATTTTGAATCTATTAGGTTATTGTAGAAATCTGTTCATTTGAAATACAGAGAGACCTGCACAATTATTAGACTTTCTCCCTATTTCAGTATGATGTACTTTTTGTTCTAACCTAATTTTGTAGGAAAAGATACAGAAAGGCAGAAAAACCACTCCAGTAACACATTCATGAAGGTACAGGCACACAGACATTATTATACAATGTTATACACCAACATTTTTAAATGGAATCATTTTCAACAGGATAAGAAATCCCTAATGCATTAAAAGAAAATGTACAAGAAAATAGAGAAATCACAAAAAAAAGGAAAGAGATCATAGCTCCAACTTAAGAAAAAGCAGCATCTTTTTTTCCTTAGGCATTCATCTAGAATACATTGCACAGTATGCACACTGTATTTAAATTACAACTAATATCTAAGGCCCTCTTCTGGGGTACAGTTCTAAAAGGACTAAGCAAAACCAACTCTTTCAAGGTTTGTTTCTTTTTTGTTTGCTTTTTAAATAGTATTCCACTCATTCTAAGATGTGGAATTTTATTTCCTCAAAATATATTTCAATTATAATTATCTTGCACCTATTTTTTACTTATCATTAAAAATAACTTCTATCTACTGGTAGCACCCTTTACTTCTTTACAAGAGCATTCCACCTGAGGCAATCCAGCAAAACATTTTTACTGATTAACTAGCACTGATAGCTTTTAGGATGCAAAACTAATTCCTCAACTGCATATATTACCAACTGAACACCTCAGCTATGTGACACTGCAGCAATAATATGCAGTCATTAAAGGAAGCACCTATGCTAGTTTCAGAACTATAGTGGAGACAATGACACAAAGCTATGTTAAAAATATTGTCTGACTCCATAAGAAATGCACTACCCTCATGCTAGTCACAAAATGAAAGCAAGATATTGAATTAGTCAAACTTAAAAATATAAATCTTGCCAAAGATAATCTCTTTCAGCACCAGTACTGGTGTATGCTAATTCATGCAGACTGCAGAAGTACAGCATTTGTTTACTCATCCCTTAGATAATATACGGGGAAAAATGTCTGCCTCTCAGAAGACCTCTTAGATTTTTTTTAAATAAAGAGAGAATACAACAAACACAGGAATACCACCACTACTACCACTATCCTCTTTTAATTCTGTTACTTGTTTGAATTTAGAACAAAATATTGGACGAGAATGAATTCCCTAAACTTCTATGCATTTAAAATGTTTAGAAACTATCTTAAATGAAAAATGAACGAGTACAGTTTGGGGCAAAAAATACTTCAGAAGTACTCTAAGTCCATGAATAAGTTAATGAAAAAAAGCATTAGGACAAAGGTGCTACAGTATGTTTAAGTCAACTCTTTTTTAAATGGAAAAAAGAAATCAGGGACTTAAATGGAAATAAATGAAGTGAACATAAGAGAGTGTAAGAATAAAACTAGATTTTTTCAATTATACTGTCAGGTCCACACGGAGTGTACCTCATCCTGCACTCATGGTGGACCTTTCCCAACACTTCTAGAAAGTCCATCTGGACTGTTTCTCCAGCAGAGACTGTTGCCCTCTACCTGTGTCTCTGCTGCTGGACGTTCTGATGTAGATTCTTTAATTAACATGTCTAAAAAGATTAAAAAACAACAACAACAAAAGTGAAAAGAGCCATGGCAATGAGATTCTAGCTTCTCACACAGGGACGTATTTCCTAGCTACACATCTCTGCCTACTAACCAGCATTAACCAAACACTTGTTTTTGGTATGCTGACCCACGAGCGTAATTTTCTCCTGACTGTGCAACAATAATTTTAAAATTTTTGTGTTTTCCCCTGTTACATTACAGTCAGTACAATGAATACTAGTTTTGCATAAACTACTTAATAGAAAAACGTTACAGTTAAGATATCAGCCATATGAAGAAAATATTTTGGTCTCTGTGCCATGGTTACAGGTCTGTCAAATTCTAAAATACATGGCTATAACAGGATGGAACAGACAATTCTCTACCCACAAAATAACCATTTCGAAGTAGATATGTCATTTTAATTAACCTGCTGTGAAGTCACACATTGTAACAATGGTCTTTTTTTGTGTGTGTCTCCTCTCCTTTGCATACATAGCTTCAAGACTGGAACCTGCATGTTTCCAATCCCATCAGTAAATTTATATAATAGCTTCCACCAAGTTCTTGTCTGGGACTAACATTTATTGTCTCCTTTTGGCTAATCCCAATATCATATATTATATATATAGTATATATATAACATATATAACATATGTAATATCCCAATCCCATACTTTATTCCGAATTATACAATCTTTGCTGTCTATATGTAAGAAAGTAGCAGAATTTGCTTCTACAGCTCCTCAAAAAATATAAAAAGAAATTAGACACAGATCTAAACCTAGCTGATTTATAAAATAAAAATATGTATCCAATGTAATTGAGTTTATAACAAATAACTAATTTTCAACTATGATTTAAGATATATTTTTTTTAAATTCTAAGACATTTTGAATGAAAACTGGAAAACAGTTTACAGATGTCTAAAAACTACATGTAATTAACATACTATAAGGGAAAAGAGAAGACTCAACAGTTATTCAACTCTTTCTCAAATTTTCTCGAAAACTAACCTGCAGGATGCAATAATTGTTCAGAGTACATTTAGTGTACATTATCTTACTCAAGAAACAAATTCTACTCTATTGTAATTTGATCTTTATGACTACACCCAGTACATTCTCCAACAAACTTGGAACATCGAAGACTACTGCTTGAAAATGATGATCAGCTACGTTAGATCTCGTACTGTAAGAAATTAATACTTTTCACAGCATTGCCCACAATTAACTTCTGTTTTTAAATATCAGGACAAACATACAGTTCTAAATGACCTTCTAACATACTTGGAACTTGTTATATTTTAGAGCCTATTCTTACCTGAAGATTGAGCTACAAACTTAAAAATCCACAATCACAAAGGTGAAGTCTGCTGAGTTTTCACATTTTTCTCAATGGTTTTCCATGAGAACTGTTGGCAAGCTGTTGTGAAACAGCTTTTCTCCACTCAGTTTGTAACTAAGTTTTTAGAAAGCTTCTTACCTCGTGGTACACGCTTCCTACGATCTCTGAATGCAGCTCCTGACTGCAAGGCCTCGAGGAGACTATCCATCACTCCGGTCTCATCACCTTCTGAAAATAGGAGAAAAATATTAATCTCAATGCAATTGAAATACGATTGTAAAAAAGAAAAAAATGAAAAATGAAAAATGATGTCAATTTCATGTAACACTTCCAAATAACAGACATACGTTTTAAAGTAATGAATGCTGTCAGTCCTTTAGTTATCACTACCTAGATTGTGTATGATGCTTTATTAATCAAAATTTATACCAATCCTACTTTTCTTTTAACTTAAAGACATATTATCTTATGCATTATTGATGACATCTTCAGCACACAGACAGTCAGCTGCTGGTAAGTGACTGTTGTTTCACAGCTAAAATACTTGTAAGACTTCCCTGAAGTAGAAACAGGTCACTTGCTTGATTCACACAATGTACATGAATAATGTGATGAAACTGAATGCCATAAAGTTGTAACTTTAACTGTTGTAACTGTTGTAGTACTGCACATATTTTTGTGTTGCCTTCTATTTTTGATGCATTGAATCCTTACGATACACTAGAATACATATGCCCCTACTACTACATGGTTACACATAAATAAACAACAAAGATGAAAAAAGTCGTGCAGGGAAAGAGGTAGCTGCAACACTTAAAAAGCAGAACTCTACTTCTACTTAATCATCCTCTTTGCGTATCGTTGTTGTTTTAAGAATCCCTTTCACTGCCACTCCCTCCAAGCTTACAGAGTGCTTTTGAAGTCCTAGACTTCATGGAGTATTATGAAAAATAGGGCAGAAAATTTGTTTTTTTTTTTTTTAAATGTATTTATGTCTCCCTTAGCATTTCAGAAATAGAGGTCAAAGAACAACGATTTTACAATATGATTGATGAATGTCTCTTTTCCTGTTCACATGTGTATTACAATCCAAAGCTAAAAAATAGATAAGTCCCAGCAGATAGGTGGGCATTTTGTTCATGTCTCCCAGAGTTTACGCTAATAGAGATTTCACCATTACAAGGCGAGAAGTTCATTATTTTATGCAAAAGATATGCATTACAATAAAACACTTCTGACTTGCACAAAGTGTAGGAGGTTAAATATACATTCAGGCTCTCAAGTGTTTAAGTTTAAAAGCAGTATATTAATGAAAAAAGGTATTCTCTCTGTTCTGTTCCGTTACATTTAGATTTATTGGACTAAACCTAGATCTGATATAAGAGCATGCAAATTCTAAATGATAACCTGGTTTCAACTTCTACATTATGATCAACAGTATAATTACTCAGTAAATTTAAATTATATATCAATGTAATTTAAATCACTACATATAATATGCCACACACAAAGATATCTTCAGTGTCAGATGTGAGGAAGCAAAGCAAGAGTAGCAAACAGAAGATAGAAATACTATGTTTAATTTCACTTCTTACAAAACCCTTAAAAAAAAAGCATATGCAAAATAAGTAAATTAGCTTTTCTTGGTTCATACTCAATCACAGAAGGCCAAACCTTGTCTAAAGCACACACCATAATGAACTTTGTGTGTCTTACATTACAGATGATCATTTATTGATATATTGCTGGTTCTGCATTAAGTTTATTGTCTGAATCAAAGATCTGTGAACACCCTTTGACCAAGCTAATATACTCCAAGTTGGTCTGAAAAACTTAACGAATAGTAAATACAATTGTAATACATTTAGAATTAGTTCATAGGATAACATAATCATAGGATGGCTTTGGGTTGGAAGGAACTTTAAAGATCATCTAGTTCATTAGAATATTTTGTGTAGAAAAATAACAATATCATTCAACTTCCATAAAAAAGTTGGCAGGATTTATTAAAAAAGATCCTTCAATACTTCATAGATGTTTATGCAGCCTTCCACATTTTCTGCTGAGTGTGTCATTCTACCTGCTAATTACTGCAAGTGCTAAAAAACACCTTATTTTTGGAATATCAAATATACAATTCAAAGAGACATGAACTAAGGAAGCTCAAACACTGTTGAGATTTTTTTTTTAACTCCTCACACAGCATACTAGTTCTGATCTCACCGCCACATCTCAATCAAAGCTGTGAAGTGATTAACTGGAAACTGGACAAGGTGTTGCATTTTTAGTCAGCCTTCATTAAAATTCATATATAAGAGGATTCAATAGAAGTTTAAGACTTGATCCATAATTCTTGCCAAGATACTTCACATATTACCAGTTACCACTTTGATTTAGTTTTTTGTTTTTAATATTTCCTATAGTAATTTGCAATCCTTCACCAGCTCCTAGACCATTTTCTATTTCAGAGCTCCTCTGAAACAGAGAAACCATTTCAGCTTGGATGAAGATAAAGCATTGCCATTTGCTACCACTGCTACTGTCTTTTGTAATACGATCCTTAAGATAAGTTTACTGTCATTTTGGTCAATATTATGCTTCTTTACTACTTCCTGACAATTCTTATCTAAACTCCAAAAGTGATCGTAACATGCGTATCTGCCACAATTAAATGCAAAGTAATTTGCTTTCTTATTTATAGCTTATATCATTAAAGTTCACAAAAATACACAGATAATCGACCATTCTTTTGTTAGCCTGACAAGCAATAAAAGCTCCAGCTGAGCCAGAACAACAGGACGTTTTGGTTTTGAACTAACTGCTGCTAAAAAATCATACTGTAAAAGTGAAATCTGTTTTGTCTATCGCAACCCATTAAGTTTTTAAAATTGTTCTTGCAAATAAGAGCACTACAGACAGAAATCATGATAGAAAACATGGCAGTGCTCTGTTGAGAGATTATGATCCAAGAGTGACAACTGTACACAAAATTAGAGCTCTTACATAAGAATGGGACTTTAGATAAGAATAGGAATTATATATTTAAACTCGATTGCCTTTGCTTCAGTAGATGTTCTTGAACTTCCAGTTGTGGGGCAGTTGTTTAAGTGACTTGACTAACTCTGGAGAACAGACTATAGAAAGCACTCAACTTGCAATCATAACAGATCTCAGTCCCTGCATCCAAAACATGGCCCACCCTCTTGCCTATTTGATTTCTTTAGTCCACATTCATGGCAACTACTCTGAAGTGAAAAACTTCAAGATCCTCTGGGAACATGTTTCTCAAGTGTTTCCTTTGATTTGTTCATGCTGACTAGGTAAAGATTACCAAGGGGATGCCCACATATTTTACTTTTCCTCTCATGTTTGGGCCCTTAATAGGAGAGTCTGGTTAAATACCATGTTAGGTAATGCACACTGTCTACCTATCTTCTTTTCCAGGTGGTTTCAAAATTATACTTCTAATCAAATCTTGCACTATAATGTGCTAATTTGAATTTTAGTACTTCTAGTGGGTCACATTTCAACAGCAGAACCACCAAAATGGTTCACTGCTCTTTTACAAGTCAAATGTAAGTTCTGTACAAACTTTGAAACAAAAGACTTTTTACTCAGAATTACTATTGGAATCCTAAATTGCAAGATATTCACTCAAAAAGAACAATTTTCAGCATCTTCTGGCAAATGTGTCTGGTGCTTTCATATATTTGCATTTTATTCTTTTGCTATAATCATTTTGCAATCATTTTGCAAGCATAATATGTATCTTCAGAAAGCAGTCTTTCTCAGTATTTTCCACTGTAATATGATTGCATAATGGTTATTTACTTTTTAATTAAAAGGAGAGCAATTTAGGACAGTACGACTGATAAATGGGCCTATATCTCATGTCAGTTTACACAAGTCAAATTCTCACTTACATACCAATTAAGGTTATTTATGACAATCTGACCTCAGGCTTACGTAAAGTGAATAGAGTGGGAAAAATGTACGTTGTTGTACTGTTAAGTTAATAACAAATGGTTTTGACAAGCACACACTTTTACTTTCAGAAAATGTTACAATAGTCAAGGTCTATCTGAGCAGGAATATATTTAATTGAAGTCAGCAGTATTTCCTTGGATTCATTCTGAATGGACTTTTGCCCCTTGTGAGGGGTAATTTTCACAAGCACACGCACACAAGGCTTTAGAGTGTATTGGTTAAATCACTGATAGGAAAACATTGCCTCTATATGGGAAAGAAAAGACTGCGTAGCTACAAAATATACAGGAAGGCCAAAGGATACCTAAAACAATTAAAAATATCTACAACTAAATCACATAGCTGTTTAAAAGGTTATAATATAAGTAACTTTTAACTGAAATAATTAGCAGATACATAAGACATAGCACACACTCCTCAGTTCTTTTATAATCAGAAAATCACTCTAAAAAAAAAAGGTGAACAAATCTGAAATTATCAGGACAAAACCAGTCTTGGGACTCCATCTGGAGAGAAGTGGATTTCTTACATATTCTAGTCCATTTTTTTTGTCTGTATTTTGTTTTTCAGCTATTTTAATTTAAATTAATTGTGAACTCCCTCAATTAATATGTAAAGTACCCCAATATCTTCTACTCTTTCGACTGACCTTGTACTCATCGATATCACAAGAAGCTTCAGATTTCATTGCCAGGACAAGAAATGACCAACATTGGTCACAAATTCTTTTTGGAATGACAATTACAAAAGCAAATACTGAACAAAGGGAGCTCTTTTTGATAGGTAACAAAATATTCATCTAAACACCGACCAACAGGTACAATGGACAGGACATAATTGCCCATCATTCTGCCTTTAGAGAAAAACTCAAAAGCTACCTTAAACCTAAGACGCTGCACTGTCTAAACCAGCTCATTTGTATGGATATTCATCCCTATTAATTCCAAATCCACTGACTTTAACTGAAGAAGCAACTGTCATTAGAACTGAATTCAAAAAAGATCATAGGTTTTAGAGAGGTTTAATGTTTATCTTTGATTAACTAAGAACCCACTTAACATTTCTGTATCCATTACTATAAGAAATAATATATGTTCATATAATTGAGTTTTCTTGAAGCAAAGATAAAATGGATACACATGGAAGGTATATGCACAATTTATCACCTACCAGTCTCTTTTGGGTTTTGTATAAAATACCTATACTTAATACGTGCATATCTTTTAAGATGTAGAATCACTTCAGCTTGTATAATGTTGTCCAGTGTAAATCACTTTGAAGCTTATAGGTAGCTGAGAGATTTTCTGTAATTTTACGTTTCTCTTTACACATTTTGGAATGTTTAGCAGGATTTACAGCTATCAGTTGACCTGGTATTTAAACGCACCTCAATTAGACTAGGTACTCCAAAAAGCAGAGAGCACTAGCTAGCTGAGCAACTTGATCTCTGCAGTGTTGTCAATTTTTAAGCTAGGAATTACACAGGACAGTTCTTGATCCTGCCACACTGCAGCTTTCTGCTCTCTCACACCAAGAAGAAGAAAAGCAATTAATTTTCATCTGGATGCTTCAGGGGCCACAAGAAAAAAAGCTGCATCTGTATTACAAGCTAAGAGCTAGAGCATGCTTATAGAACTATTCCACAAAAGGCTGAAAAATATAGAAAACATTCTACTCTGACCTGAAATACTTGAACATATAGCTAAAGAAATAAACTGATACACAGCTAGATTAAAACACCCTTTGGGTAAAAATTGCCTCATCAAAATGACAGCTTGAGAAGACATCTGCCTCCTTCCTCTAAGTCTTTTGCATCACATTTGCTCAGGGAAATTTGTGATTGTTTTTATAAGCAGGAATGGGGACATAGATGTAGGTATGTCAAGGAAAATTAGATAATTGATAAAAAATTAAGAGTGCCAATATCCTGGAAACTAATGGTGATAGAGGTATCACCACACTCCACTCCTCCTACCATGGAAATAGAGATGTAATATGAAAACCAAATATTTCCATATACATCTTGTTAAATATTGGAAAAACACCCTATTTTATAAGTATTAAAATAACGTTGTCACCAAAGTATTAGTAAGTTAAATTATAGTTTCCATGCCTTTGGTAACAATTTATTCATGTATCTGCTATTTCAATAATGAAGAACTATAACAAAATTAAGCTTCAGTTTTATGTACTGATAAAAAAGGATTTTAATGATGAAAATCAACACATAGTATCAGCATCGCAAGGCATCTATGTTGCTATCAGTCTATTCCTCACCTCCTAAAAATTAAGACGTAGTCAGATATGCTCTCACTGACTGAGCTGAAGCAATTTAAAAAGGTGTAGTCTTGATCAGTTAACTACAGCCCTTAAACACATACCAATTAACAGACAACACTGTCCAGGTAGACTCCTCATTCTCTTCAACAGCTTGTAAAATATACTGGCATACAGTATCTTCAGTGGTAGTTAAAACTAATCACTCTCAAGGAATCAAATGCCCTCAAGTATTGGTAGAGGAAAGAGCGATCAAGGTATTTTTAGGATTTTCTCACTTCTTGGTACGACATCTACAAGATCAACATTTCTACAACAGATGTCTGTACTGGCCACCTTACACACACATTCATTCAAACCACAGACTGAAGATTAAGCCAAATCACATGTTTCTGCACTGCTGCATTATTAGCAATTGAAATGGTTACCAGAACCTTGGCCTTCCTTAACTTAGACTGTGTACAACTCTACAGCAATCCCTCAAAGTGTTCAAAGTGAGCCTGTTTACCTAGTCTAGTGCACTTGTCAGACTGTGCAATGTATAAAAAGGACAAGTTGTAGTTATGAACTCTGCATTTTACAGCTTGAACTGATAAGCAGCTTCACAGCAGTGCACAGACTCATATAAACAGAACTGCAGCCTAAAGTAATCTCTCATACAAGAGAACCTACAGTTTTAATACCTCTGCTTGTGTTCCAGTGTCAGACACAAAACTTGGTGGAAATCTGTAAACTACGACTATCAAGGCCTCCTTGTTGCTCCTGCTTTCTTATTATTTTTTTCCTTTGTAGCCTCACACAAAATAGCATTTCCTCACAGCTCACAAGCTCAACACTTTGCATTTTATCACGCTGAAATGCCACTCTCTATTTAGTCTCTGAGCTCAATCAGATTTTCTAACTCATAACAGGACTGTTGGGAGAACATCCATTGTAACACAGAGCCTTCAAGCTCAAAAAGAAATACGTTAATTGTCACAATATCTTGATTATAAAGATGTTTACAGAATGAGATTAACAACAAAGCCAGTAAGATACTGCTTCTTGGAAAGAAATCCATATGAAAAAAATCAATTAACTGCAACAAAGGAAAACAAGCCAATAATTCACAGTGAAATGGCTTGAAAGGAACATTACACATTAAATGACAAGTGGTAGAACCGTAAGATCAGGTAGGCCACAATAAAACACAGTTTTTACTGAAAAAATTAACCTCTCTTTCCTGTTTACAAAACAGACAGCAAGTATTTTTCTTACTGACCTGGAACAGTCTTCAGTTTGTTACACCCCTCTTTTTTTCTTTTAACAAATTGCTGCACTAAAAATGATGCCTTACCTTTGTTCATATCGAGCAGCTGTTGCTTCTTTTTCTGTCTCTCTAGCCTGTCTTGCTCAGCCTTTTCTCTTGCCAATTTGGCTCTCTTCATTTTTTCTTCCAGTTCTCTTCTTTTGTTGTTTTCTTTTAAAGCCTCCTGCATTAGATAAAATGAACAAAATGAACATAGGATTCTAAACTCCAAGGAAGACTAGAAAAAATAGCAAAAAATAGCCTTGCTTGCATAGGTATTCTATTCGTGTCCTGTAGGCGAAAAAAATAAAACTAAGAATTCCAGGGATGGTCAGAAATCTTCAAGAGAACATGATTTACCACACAATTTAGACATATCAGCATTATCATACAATCGAAAGTATAAAAATGAAATAGCTTTGCATTTTTAGTGAATGAAAAGTTTCAGAAAACTTACAGCATCAACATGGTTTTGTTTGGTTGGCTGGTTTGGTTTTAAGTCCAATTTAAATCAGTATCTTCATTTTAGGAGGAGTGAAGATGCCACTTCAAGAGTTCACTGTGATACAATACTGTATCTAGCCTTTTAATAAGGGATACTGCTTTGCTGAGATGGTGGAAACCACAATTACCACTGATATTAATCTACACATGCACATGAAAACTGGATTAGGAACTGTATTTGTTGTACCTAACATCCTGAAAAACACCTTGTCGTCCATAAAAAAGATAATGAAGGTTGAAAAAAATAAAACCGTTTTATCCTTTATCATTTCGGACAGTTCTGTCTCTACACATTCAATTACACTGAACAGAGATTTCATTTTACTGAAGTTTCACAGATTATAATGAAAATAAATGCCCACAGTCTTGAAAGAGAATGCAGTTAAGAGATGCCTGAACTAGTAGTAGCCCACTAGCCATTGGCAGATTATGATTAGTTTGTAGATTCTACCACATTTTCTGACAGGAAGACTACTACAGAATGAACTACACAACCTCTAAGTTTATTATACTACCTTGTGTCAAGCTCGAAGTGTCCCAGCTTACAGAAGATTATACAAAAATATAAGTTTCGTTAATATAAAATATACACAGTTCATATGATATAATGGCACCAAAGGCTATTGAAACAAGCGATTCAAAACAGATGAATCCCAGAAGAGCACCACACTAACAAGACTCTATGACTTTTGGTCCTTATACCTACAATTTCATAACTAACAGAGCAATAGAGTACTACACTCATGTAGTTTTGGATACATTTTTATAAGTACATTACCAAGTTAGTCTAGGAAAAAAATATATATACATATACATACATATATCACCAGTCTTAACCACTGGCCTTGCTGTGGTTAAGGTAAGTACTACGGCAGCTTTTCAACAACTTTAGCACTTCTGGTTAGAACTTACAGGGTCCTTCTCTGCCATTCCCTCTACTTTTCAACCTTCCACCCACTCAGTTTTTATGCTGCATTCTTTAAAACGGACTTTTTTCCTTTCCTCTACATGTCTTTAAAGTGAATACTATGAAAAAAGAAAAGTATGTGTTACTCGACACATCACTATTGTCTAGTGAAAGTAATACCTTTCCTTCATAAAATTATCCCAGAAACAAAGTACCTAGAATGTACTTGTTTATTATTACTCTCCAACAGCCAGTCTGACTCATGTTTCTTACTTGCTATGTCATTTACTACTACATTTAGTGAGTTGGATAAATTGATGAAATATTCTCATGAACATATCTCACCAGATGTTTTCTACATATTTAAGTGCTGAAAGCAAAATATATATTCATCCTTATTTGTAAACACACCTTATATTTGAATTAACAAATTTGATCGTGCTTTTTCAAAGCTGATTGAAGATGATTCTAAATAAAAGTAAAAAAAACTTGAACTCAGAAGCATAGTGTTGTCTACATAACTTGCACTGCCTGAATTATAACAAATTCTTAATGTTTCCCTTCTTTCCACGGGTTTATTCTTCACCTTTGTGTAGCTTTGAATTTGTGTAGCTTGAATTATTTACTCTATCATTTTCTAGTTCTTCAAACTGTGGACTAGTATGATGACTTTGATTATAATGGTAAAACAATTTTGAAAATGCCATGCTGCAATTCGGGCTTAACCATTCTAGAAATTAACCATGTTGCACAACTAAAATGGGGTAATTTTTTTTGTATGATTTATACAGCAGAAAAAAATATGCATGGAACATATACGTGCACAAATTTTGAGGCTAGTAGTTTCAAACAACTATAGCAAATCAGTTCCACAAAACTTACATATGCAGTAACCTTAAAAATAATATGCTGATATTATAAAATAGGAAGTAAAAATGTGACAATGAGAATTATAAAACTTCTTCAGAGCTCACAGTCTTTGAGATAAAACTCAAGTGCATGAGTTCCAAAAAAGACATCCATTTGCTTACATCCACCTGCTTTTATACAAGATGTAATCTAATCAACTAATTGCCATTCATCCTGCAAAGTTGCAGGAGATAATACTTCTATTTTTATGTATAAAAATGCCTCTTTAAATTAAGTATCTACACCATTTTAGTAGCATAACGAAGCATCCATAGAAATTCATTTTTTATGCCTCAAGAAATTTTCTTGCATATAGCAAAATTTAACAGCAAAAAAATACTTCAATTACTGTATCTAAGTCTTCCTCAACAACTTTAATCTTTTATACCTTATCCTTGTTTTTACACACGTATCATAACCTAGAAAGATCGTTTCCCAAAATGTCATAGGCTAGTTGTCAGGGATAAAAACTCCTTTCATTTGCTACAAAACTACTATCAAAAACCACTTAAGAAAAGTTGGCCCATCATAGTACCCAACAGTTCACCTAACAAATAACAATGAGACAAGCACATTTTAACCAGTGGTTATGTTCCTCCTCAACTAATCAGGGTAGCACTAAATAGCAGTAGGCTAATACAGCTGTGCTTTCTCTAATCCCACTGTTAAGGCCATGGAGAATAAAATGTTGCAAGAACTCAATTTTTTAAAAAATATTTGACTGGATAGGTACTGGTCCACTTGTTCTGACTGCTGCACGAAGGACAAATCAAAAGAGCTGGAGGAGCTGGATCAAACCATTATTTAAAAGCTCCGTTTATTTCCAAGAAAAGAAAATCATTTTCATCAGCTTTGCAGGAAGCAGGGCCCTGGAGGGTTGGGGAATAGAGGAGGACACATACAGTAGAATTACAGATAACATGGCTAAGAAACTAGTATTTGGGAATTAATGTGCAATAAAATCTGTAGTTTAAGTCCTCCTGAAAATAAGACATAGTAAAAAGCAAATTCATCTGAAGAATTCTTTAATTTAATTTGCTTTAAGGTTTTTTTTTTTTTTTTGCTTTACATTAATAGCACCTTTGACATTGATAACTCATGGTTCCCACTCCAGAACAACTTTGTTTGCTGGTTTTAAACTAATCTTTTATGAATATACTTTTTTTTTTCCTCCAGATTCTTCTGCAGAGAAATCCACCTACCTCATGCTTATTTCAGAACAGGCAAAACACAGAATTACATGAAAAACTTCACTTACGCATTGTCTTGCTTGTGAGATTCCTCAGCTCATCTCCTAAATAGTTATTTATTCACAACAGAAATGCAATTTGTGCTTTTAAACCAAGACAAATATGTTGGAGGTCATCTAAAAAAGTTTTTGTTTAAAATTCTTCCCAGATTCAAACTTGAGTGCATAGCATGTACTTGAGCATACAGCACATACAGAAAGCTAAGCACTTTTTTTACAGTGAGACAGAATATCTCCATCTTTCAGGAGAATGTAGATACTGGATATCAATAAGGAAAATAAGGAGGTCCCACACTTTCATTTATCTTTTATTTGGCATACCTTCATAATTGCCTATCCCTGTTCTTTTCCAAACTCTTGAGTTTATTGGAATTCTTATAATGCAGAACACATTACAAGTTATGTTATTTTTGAATATTCAAGTGCCAGAGGCACTCTCTATGCAAGTTCACAGGATAAGTTACCTGATCACTAAATGGCAGCGATGAGCTTAATACTGGAAAAATAATTCTGTAATTTACTTTGCTCTTAAAGGAAAAAAACACTATTTTTGTTATGGCAATGAAGCTCAATAGTGACAAAGCATTAACAGGGCTAATAAGTATTATATTTACCCCATTTAAAAGATGAAAAAAAACTAGGCTAAGAGCTAAAACTCAAACTAGCATCACAAAGTAAGAAGCAAACAACCAGAGTTAAAAGTTTTTCCAACAGCTTTGGAAAAGACCTTGAACAGCATTAATCCAGATACTGACTTTTAGAAAGATTTAATGGCATGGAAAACCCCAAATCATTGAAAAGTGAATCTCAAAAAAAAAGTTTTCTTGTAGATCATTCAAGATCCTCTGTGCTTCTCTTAATGCAGAAGAGCATGCAGTTTGAGAGGCTTCCCTCTGCCTCCCAGCACAAAGTTTGATGTTCCCCCTTGCGTTTATTAGGATTCACTGAAATAAGGCTCTGTTACCCAGCACAGCCAGTTTACAACTTGGTTTCCTTATGAAGCAAATTAAATATTAATGCATCTCATACTCTGAACATATCTTAAGTTTTGACAGACAAACAGATCTTTGCACACCAACATAGCTGTAAATAGACTCTCAAAGGTAAATTATTAAAAATAAGAAGAAAGAAAACTGTAATGCAGATATTGCCTAGGATATTAAAGATGCAGTTGGCTACAAAGCAGTCATGCACTGCTAATGAAGGCTGTCTGTGATCCCTCAGGCCTTCCCTAAATTTCCTTTGCACTAGCAAAACATGTGATCTGAAGTTCCAAGAAATAAACACAGAACATTCTCCATCATAACTCCGTTAACTTAGAATAACTGGCAATTCATCTACAAAAGCAGAGCTAAAACACAGCAGTTGACTCAATGACACATTGAGTTTCCTGATTGAGCAGGTATGACAACAAATAGAAAAAACTGCTACGATACTGCCCTATGGCTCATGCACCACAGCCATTATATCTGACATGAAACATCTCTGGGATGCTGCCACTGCAAATCAGGATCACTCAGAACCAAGGCCAGCATTTGCAGGACCATGGCACTTGCTTGAAGACAGAGCCCTCAGCTGTGGGACCCTGTCACAATGCCACAGCCATGCCTGGGAAGAAGACTAAAGCCAAGGCACATGAGAGGCACTGCCTCAAGCACAGTCACCTGCCTGGCTTACTACTCTTTACATAGCACACAAATTAAGGTATGTAAATGTGCATATCACCTTATGTTGCTCATTAAGTACAGTCCACTTGTTTGCAGCTGCTACCTATCATTATGGCTTTTAGGCTTGTCTGCACCAGCAAAATGGACATCAGGCAGCTCTTTACCAGATACATCAGGGTTTGAGGAGGGTGCAATCAATATTACTTCATTACAATGTCTTCTTGCACCCTACTGATACTATCACAGAGATGCACTCTCTCATCTTCATTTTTTTTCTTGAGGCTTCTCTTACCTTCTGCTTCAAATTCTATTTTAATAGACCAATCCAACTCTACTAGCTTGCTTTGTATTTTTCTAAAATTGATAAGCAAATATAAACTTCAGGAAATAAACTGATTTACTACAACATCAGCAAGCTAACTGAAGATACAGTAACAGTGATCAATCAAATCATAATTAAGACAAATGAGGAGATTCAAATTATCAAATTGATAGCTTAATATGAGATATGAGCAAGCAGAACAATGAACCTGAAACTAGATGAAGTGCCCTTGTGAAGACTTTAAGAGCTCAGATTCCTATGAATCCAACACTCAAAGACAGCTTTTTAGCTACAGTGATAAGCGCAGATGTAAGCATCTGAAAACTAAAAGCATCTTCTGTGAAAGGGTCTCTTAGATTTAAAATCTTGCCACAGGGAGTAGTCTATTGTTTACATGAGCTCAACATCTGGGTTAGATTCACAACTTAGGTACAGCGATACTCAAAATCCCAAACTCTGCTTGATTTCCAGAGTAGAAGGAGGATTTAAAGTCCTCATTTAAATTTTATAAGCTTCCAAGATAATGCCTAGGAATAATGCGACGACTCAATTAGACTTACTGCAATCACTACTAACTGGACAGTCAGCTTAAAATTTTCAAATGCAAAAAGCTAAAAAAAACCCACCTATTTTAACCCCATTTTCAAGATCTAGAAAGCCAAACTTCAGTTTCTTCTAAGACCACATTTTTCCCATATTACTTCAGAAAAAAAATATTTAACTTTTTCTTTCATGGCTTTGCTGCCATGAAATATGACAGCTGTTGCTTTTTCTCCGACCACAAAGCCTGTAACACCACCACACAAACAAGTCTGATTTGCCAGAAACAAGTTTCAATTCCATCTGTATTGCCTAACTGGCAACTACAACAGCCTTTGCTTGCCTGTCTTCAAGTGCTTCCAAAGGCAGAGCACTATAATTCAGTTTTTATTATTATTATTATCTTTTATGATGTCACCTTTCCCTTACATATAATATAAAAGGTGGCCAATTACCTAACAGTATTAACAGCTTGTTAATAAAGCCAATGAGTTACCACTTGTATGTGAATGCTTCTGCTTCCAACTCCATTACTTAACTTCTCTGGCCTACATCCATTTTCTCACTTATGTTTAAAAAAACCACAAAAATATTCTCCTAAGCACAGAGAGGGTGTGCTTTCAGAGAAGAAACTAGAGACTTTATAAAAGGTTTTCTTTTCTTGTTTGGTTGTGCTTTTTTTGTTTTAATATATATATTTTTTAATCTTTTGAGAGGGGCAGCAAGAGCTTGCTAATATGGACAATGTTTCAGTTTTGATATTGCCTCCTGGGATACTTTGCTAGAGAAAATACTTACTGTTGATTATTCCTTTTTTTTCCATAGCTTTCTTCTAACTAGAAGAAAGAAGCTGTCTTTCAGACCATATTAAGGAAGTGCTATCTCTTAAGCAGAAGGGAGAAGTTACATTCCCATACAAACAATCAGGGAGAAGAGAACATAAATCTACATCCTTTCTTTAAAGCCACTTCTGTACTACAGACTCAATAGGTGTGAAACCTGACAATTCAGCTTGATTTTATGTATTGTCTTTTGTAATAAAACATATGATTAGGTATTAATCTATGTGCTGTATATTCATTGATTTATATTCTCATAGCCATGTCCCACTGTATTTAGGGAACACATTAAAAAAGTCAAATGAAAAAAAAATATTCCTACATCATACAGTTTAACACTTGCTCTGAAGCAAACAATTACTACAAAGAAAAGGGCTTACATGGATGTTTACAGTCTAGTTGCTGAGTCTATTGTGATGAAAAATATTTTACTTATGAAAGCAACATAACAGATGTTTTGTTTCCTGCCTACTACAGACTTTAAATCTTACAAAACCTCGAAAGACCACAATACTTGTGGCCCAATAAAAAGTGTCAGTACTGATCATTCGGAATGTCATAATATCTTTTGGAGAGTTCTGTTTTCTGGATCTTTTATCTCAGGGTTACTGTAAAATATTCCAGCTACACACTAATCATTTGTGAATCAATAGACACTACTGATAAAAAAAAGGGCAGTTTATTTAAAAAGTCTCTTAGAAGGAGCCATCTCTCATACTACCAACTGATCAGTTGTTCTTATTTACTTTCCTTATACTACAATACAACCCTTCATCCCCATGTACATTTATAACATAATAGAAAGATCTCCTTATTCAAAGACCTGCATCTGTACAAATGCCTTCTGGGAGAGAGAAGTAGTCACATTCCACTAGATTGCAAAAATCTCTCTTCAATGAAGGAAGAAGCTTCACTGCATTGCATAACATATATACTAATAAATGCCTGGTTTTCCCTCCTTAAATTCCACTTCCCCAAATTTTACTCTGCTATTTAAAATTCACCTTTAGGACTAAGTGCACTAAAAGGGGAGTCCACTGTGAAAAACTTGAAAGATTTAACTGTTACTTAAGGAAAACAATATTTTTTCATCTAATGTTGAAGTCTGTATTTCATACACCCTCCGTAAAGCACACAACCTGATTAAAAGGGAGTTTATGTGCATTTTTAAATGCAGGCGTGACAGATTTAGTGGATATTTTTAAATATTCTAGCAACAAAAGAAACAAACATTCAGAAAGTGACATACATATTTCAGATCATTTGATATGAAGATTTTGAGGCAACAAATTAAAATGAAGAAATGAAATAGAAAAGAACAGGCATCATGCTTCAGGTATCTGATTAATCATTATCTGTTAAGAGTCTGAAAACTATACTGAACCAAATGTATCAGGCTGCCAATTGTCCCAAGGTTATGTTGCTAATAAAGGACAATAGAAATCTGTATTTACTTTCACTGAGCAGAAGGACTAAATCAATATCATCTTAAAAAATCCTGCTTCTAAACAAGTCCTGCATATGAAACGCATATTCCTATTCAGTGGATGCTACTTTTGATTCAATTTCCTTCTAATTGTCAGCTCTGACAGAGAGCATACACACTTCTCTGCTCTCCACCAAAAACAACCAACCAAAAACAACACAAAAGCAGCTTGATTTTTAATTGTGTTTCATTTATAACTAAAGTCCTAACACTCAAGTGCTTTACTTAGTTCTTGTAATGTTCATTGAATAAAACAAGGATACAAAGACATATTTAAGTATAAAACCAAATAAATAAACCTAGGCAGAGGTGAGGCAAAAGAAACAGGAAAAAGTCTAGCTTAAAACTCACTTTCAAGGTGTAAATATTCTACATAATACTAGGAAAAAGATTAACACGAAGTGGTACAGCCTTGTAAAGACAGATGTAAACAGAATTTCTAAAGTGATACACCAACTTATTTCAGCCTTCTCACTACACCCTTGGCACTAATTACATGTCCTGCAAAAAGGTTACAGAAGTCTACATATATAAAAAGGGAGCTGATGAAGGATATGCAAATAAAAACAACTCTGTTTTTTCTATCTGCACCTCTAAATTGATTCACTGCATTGCATCTTGATGAATTTAAATGGCTCACAAAGAATGCATGTTCAGATAAGACAGAGGTGCTCTAAAAGTTGATTTGTCTACTTACCATCATATAATCAACGGTTTCACAGTTCTTACTGTTTATTCCTAGATATGCAGTGTTTTTTCCTCCTCCCATTATCAATGAACAGCCCCCAAATTATTTCTTTTATCACAAAGTTATACAGATACTAACAAAAACTAGGCATGAGAAGTTAGTTTAGCACCTGACTAGTAAGTTTCTAGATGAGAAGTTTTAAAGATAAAAATGAGAAATATTTGTAAAAAAGTCAATTTCTATTCAGTAAGTCCACGTCCATTTCTCTAAAATAAAAGTCAGCTCTGCCTCTCCAAATACAGAAAACATTCCAGCAGCAATCAATACATCCCAGAAATTGAGAAAGGTCAGCTACTGTATCAGCTTACAATGCCTCCTGGTAATTTCCTCTTTCTCTGTTGTTAACAGAATAACAATATATTTCTATGAAAAATTTTGTTGGAAAATTATTTGTGAAAATAAAGCTATGGACCAAAAAGAATATCACTGTATTGCTGATGTACTTTGATCAGAAGAATGAAAGATGAAAAAACAATAGTGACTGCTCCAGAATTCTTTTTCTGATATGCTCTACATCTTGATATTCAACTTAACTTGTAAATGCTCAGAACTTCTGAACAATATTAATAAATATTTTCTGTCCAACTTGTCAAAGAAAGAAAAGATGTTCTATGCATATATTGTTTACATCAAGAAATCAACAATTGGCATTATTTCTCCCATTGGATGCATGGAACTTCAGCCAATAATCATCACAGTCTTTAACAAGTTTTCAAAAGACCAGATGTTTTTACTTTCTTAGTGTTAAAATAGTTATGATATGAGAACTACAAGATATACATATCATGCAAATATATATACACACATACATACACAGAATTCTGTCTGTGACTTGCCATTCAGGTCATACTTCTGACAATTATTTTTAGTTTATCTTTAAAGATACGGATATATATTTCATCTATTTTCAAATACAGTAACCAAATTGTATGATTCTAGAAGAGTCATATATCCTTATTTGCAGTTGCAAATGAATGAAGAAAACACGTCACTACAAAGACAGCTGTTTATTATCGAGTAAATTTGCTTTCACATGGCAGAATCATGCGCAGAATCACAAGATAGGAAGAAAAAAAGAGTGGTTAAAAATTAGAAACGTTACGCAAAGGTAATACAAAACAAGTCAAGATTTTCTGAATGGCAGTGTTGAATTTTAGGTACTTGCAGAGGTCTGTCACTTAAAACCAGTTACCTAGAACTACATATGCTATAGTTTCAATTAAATTTGCTGTATTAAAGAATACTTTGAAGGAAAGCCTTCTGTAAGCACAAAATCCTGCCGTCCAAGAAGCTGAGGAGGTTTGGCAAAATGTAATTCCTGACAGCTCTGGCAGAAGTAGAATTGCAGTTATGCTACCCAAGCGGAAGACAGCAGTACTGCACGTGGAGGGAAAGAATTACGCCAAAGCTCAGACTAAGGAGATTTAATTTTTAAGTGAGGTGAAAAGCAATGAGGCCTCTTATAGCTACAGAGGGTACTGAAGGAAGATTAAGGAAGAGGTAAGCCTGCTACTGAATGAAACATGGGACCTAACTTCACAGCCTGAGGTACTCAGTGCCTTCTACACCTCATCCTTTACCATCAGTATCTCAGAGGCTATCATCAGCTGACTGATGTCACTGCAAGGCCTCTATTTCATGAAAAAGTTGTGGCACTCAAAGGGCATCTCCAATGCCTGAAAACTTTGCACATCTCCATCTTCAATGGAGTGAGGAAAGCGTGGTGAATTACACAGCAGTCAGCTATCACTCATGTTCTCAGGCAGATCACAGACATTCCTTCTGGAAGCCATTTCCAGTTATATGAAGTTGCTGACTGGGAGCAGCAAGAATGGACTTCTCAAAGGCAAACTCTGTTTCACCAGCCTGACTGCCCTCTAAAATGAAACAAGAAGCTCTGTGGATGAGGGGAAGATGGTGCATGTTGTTTACTTTGGCTTTAGTAAAGCCTTCAGCACAGTCCTTCACAGTCAACATCTTTTCAGCAATGGAAATAATGCATGCTTCAGAATTATTAGGTTGTGTGAAGCAGTAAGGAGTTGGACTCAATCTTTATGAGTCTCTTCCAAATCAGTATATTCTGTTGTTCTACACTGTATATCTTAAGTTTTTTCCTCATTGCTTCTAAAATTTATATCAGTGATTATGACTCTCACTAGTAAACTCCACATATTAAAACGGGTTGAGGTGATTTCTACTTTTGTCCTTGAACATGAATACCTGTTGTCTTCTTTTTGAGAAACTTTTTACAACAGCCAAAGATGCAGAAAATCTTAATTCTATAAAATAATTTTTCTTATGGAAAATGAAATCATTGTACTGTGCACTTTCATTGCCCTAGGCCGTTCTCAAGTGTTTGAAAATAAACATATCCCTAAACAAGAACCTTTATGCCACCAAAGTATACACAGTTCTGCTCTAGTTGATACAATAAGTCAAGATATTCTCAGAAGGCCTAATTACAATTACTACAACTACTGCATATATCTGAGCAAGTGAATTTGACTAAAGTACAAATGATGCTTAAGAAACTAAAGCATTTCTTTAAGCTATGTAAGTCTCAGACTTCACTTTTTTTTTATTGAAGCTTTTAATATTAAAGAGGCTTAGAAAGGACAGTTTAAAAATTTTTAAAGACCTTAGCATCACACAGATAATTAACTATTCACACCAAAATACAACATTAAAACTGTATGTTAATATATTACCATCTCCAAATTAAAAAAGTAAAAAAAAAAGAATAAATAACAAGGCTAATTTGCTCTCTGCTTTGAGTATTATCTGGTAATCAGAAAAGAGTATCTGTGCACTTCTAAGAAGAAAATAAAGGAGATTCTGGCACATAAAACTCAGGTACTATTTCATGACATAAATTATATTGATAGTTTATAGAATAAACACCACTTATACATAATTATTAGCTGAAGACATATACAGCACTAATTGGGATTATTTGTAAACTGGCAATAATAATTAACAGTAGTTTGCACAAACAGTTTCAAAACCTTCACTACACTGTCACAGCTATTTCAGTCATTAAAAATTGTTTGAAATGCCCTCATTTTCACGTTTCCTAAAATAGTGAGAATTTGTTGAACCTTGCTGTAACTACAAGTGAATAACATTCATAGAAGATAATTTATTCTCACTGCAAATTAAAGTTCTTCTTGACTAAATACGTTTCCTTTCTCACAAGCCTTACTATGTTTATCTGCACTCTGAATTAACATGCAAATATTCAAAATCAGCAGAACATTCTGGCATACGATTAAAATATTTCACTAAATGTTCCTGGACTTAATTTAAATGACTGAAGCTAGCAAATACTTGGGAAACAAATAAAAACAGAAAAAAATCATTCAAAGTCAAACAACCACCATCACGGTTGGTATTAGATATGAACCGAAACTCAAATCTAAACAGTATTTTCATAAATAATTCATAGTGAAGCTCATAAAAAAAACAAAAATCAACAAAAACCCAAATCTGTTTTTCTAGTTTTCTATGCTGCAGTTTTCTACATCATAGGCCTGAATAACATTTCATAACCCTAAATATACCTAAACGTAAAACAGAAAAGCAATCTTAGAAGGCTGCTTTTCAGCAAACCAAAGATACATCTGAACAATTGGCTGCATGAGAGGCAGCAGTGTGCACTGCAAGAAAGAAGTCTGGATGTACAATGTAAAAAATGGTCCCAGGGAAGCTGTAGGGTCTCAATGCCCGAATCAAACTTTGAGGTAACATGGTCCTGTGCTATATGCTCTAAGTTGAACTTACGTTGAGCTGGAAGTTGGACTGGATGATCAAGAAGTCCAACAAACAACTTCATGAATTCAGACAAATACAGGCAAAAATATAATAATGTTTTAAAGTATAAAAAAGAGCTAATAAAAATTTCATTATGTTTCTGCAGTTTGTGCAAACTTGCATCAGCAGAAAATTTATTACATGTTCACACATTTGAAATTTCAGTAACACAAGCCTACTGATAATTTCTTCATACCTAGTGCTTTTAACCCTACACTTTCTTTCAGTTGACTCTGTTCTTTCAGCTATCACAATAACAAACATAAGTCTCAACTACCACACATATAGTTATCATACTGAAGAATAAAGGACTGAATAATCATTTATTTCTATAGACTACAACATTTAATATAGAAAATATAAAAATATTATACTTAGAAACTCAAATAGATTTGCCCCCTGTACAACGACAGAGGTAAGTCTCACAAAAAATTCTTCTCCTTAATTAACTGGCAATTAACATGGATAAGATGTAGTAAGATAAACAGTACTCTGTTTCTTTATGAAAAAGAATTGGCAACATCCAATCAATAACAACTGGACAAGAACATCATAAAGATGGATGCTACTGAGATTGTAATAACTAAAAAAAGCATGAGTAAGATTATGCTGTACAGTCCAAAGTTCAGGACCTTGAGGTGGGAAAACCACTAGGACAAGTTGTTATTACAATGATTTTGTAGAGCATTCAGTACAGCTTGCTGCAGTGAAATGAAGATCTTTTACATACATTACTCAGTAATGCCTCTCGCCCCCTGAATTCAAGACTTAACTCTCACAGAGTTCATTACAGAAACTCATTCCAAATCTACATCACTAGCAATTTTACCTGTAGTTATAACATACGTATGTTAGTTTCTTCCATTCCTTCAGAAGGCCACACAAACAGGCCATTTTTGTTATTTGTATACAGTCCTTTATATTTAGTTTCTCGCATTTACAAACTGAACTGCTTAAGCATCTCTGATCTTTTTTTCCGTTTATTACTCAGTGTCTTTGAATTCAATTATAATCACTAAAGAGCAGCAGATTATCAGTCAGACTTTGGAGTGGTAAAAGAGAAAGGAAAACAAATACTTAAACAACTGAAAATACATTCATTCTAATATGCCTTGTAAAAAACATGAGTATTTGTTTTCTAGCTCACTTTCAAACTAGTTTAAATAAATACGCGAAGACATTTTTCAAACAATGTTTGGGCACTAGTAGTCTGAAGTCTACTCTATCGCAACTGTTTAAAACAGATCTCCAAAGTTAAACATCCCTATTTGAAAATCTCGACCTTGGATTTATGAAAAAGTAAATGCATTAAAATGTCTCTCAACAACTATTCCTGTTCTTTGCATGCCTTCACATACAAATGCTGCCATGCCTACTAATTTTAAAGGGACTGGTAATTTGCCTATGGTAAAAAAAAAAAAAAGGAAAAACAAAGGAAAAAACATCCCAGTCAATTTAAAATGAGCAGTTAGATACATTGTACAAAAAGTTTTGTAATACAGTAAACTCAGCAAGTAGTTACCCATCTATCATACTAAAACTGAAAGTCCTTATGATTATGCAATAAATTAAGACAGCTACTGGCAATAGAGAGACTGGGGAGCAACAGCTGCATGGTAAACAGTGGTATTTCCAAGCAGTGTTAATACTCTCAAGAGATACAATGTGACATTCCAGGCATCTGTTTTCCTTGTACACTTTCTATAGTGCAACTGATTACGACTCCCAGACAGCCACTAGGAAAGATGACATTAAAGCCATTTAAAAATTTTGCTGTTAAATAAAATTCTTAAATTCCTCCACAAAGAAACCAAGCCCTGATATCAACTGTACTGGCTGACTGGAAACAGTAAAATAAGTCTAAGTGGATATCAGGAGTTACGCCAGAAATAAGGAGATCAACATGGAATTTTAAGCTTCAATTCAAAGCATTATTAAAACACAACCAGATTCCAAAACAATGTGTAGGTAGGCATAACCATTTAGGCTTAGGCTATGCAATGGTTTTGTTGCACTTCTATATCATATCTCTTTGTTACGTGACAAAATAGACAAAAATATACAATAGACAAAAAGCAATTAAAAAAATTTGATTATCCATTTACCTTTTCAAATTGACAGGTGATTTTGCAGATTACAAACTGTAAATTTATAATTACCAGTGACCAAAACCAAAATAATTTTGAAAGCATTCATCTGATACCCTGCCACAGCACAAAGTAAAAAATTAAGTGTAACATCAGAAAGAAAGGAAAATAGATTTAAACTTGGTAGAACGAAAAGGAGAAATAAAAATATAAAATAACGTTACGGGAGACACTACTTACCAAGAACAGAATTCTAAAGTTGTTCAGATCACCGAAGAATTCTTCTATGCTTATTGAACGGGCATCAAAAGTAAAGTATTCTCCCAAATTCTCATATAATTTCAACATGTTGCTGTACATGTAGGACAGCTTTTCATACTGGTCTCGCGCGTTCTCAGCAAAGATGTAAGATTTTGTTAAGGAAAATGATTAATTGGAATTAAATCTAACAGCAAAACACAAACAAGCAATACAGCACAAAAGTGGGCAAAACTGGAACATTTGGTAGTACCATCCTGCTATCAAGTATGTTGTCTTTAAGTGTAAACGTATCTGAGTACATTCCAACATAGGATAGAAAATGTCATCGATCCTGTTGGTTCATTACAGGTTTGGCTTAACTTGCAAATTATCCAGATTATGATAGTTGAACAGCACTTCAGCTCCTTCTACGATTAATGTAGAAAATAGTTAAATTATTTGCTCACAGCTGAACTTACAACTTATGAATGCACAAGGACAAGACAGCCACTCAAAATACTCGTATGGGGGTATTTTCTACCTTCCAAGCTTATTTACCAACATAAACTCATGAGTTTTAAAGCTATCAAGAAACAGATAAATATAAGAAAACAAGAAAAAATATTCTTCTTTATAGAGTATTTGCACATTTGTCTGTTAGGTCAAAAGTAAAATGCTGGCTTCTCAAATGTATAACAAAACAATACACAACAGATACAAATATTCACTTAAAATCAACTCAATCAATAATCTCACCAATATTGAATCAAAAATACAAAAAGCTAATATCTGGTTTCCTTAAGTACTAATGATAAACATGTAATTAGGTTGGAAATGAAACATCAAGGAAGATGGCCACACTGGTGTCCGTATTTATTCTCTCTTACAGGCTGTCACCCTCTCCCACTCTGAAAGAAGTACTCCTTGCTTCAATTTCCATAAAGTGATATTTTTAGAAGGTTGCACTATATTACACATTTTTATTAATAATCGGAGAGTAAAAATATGACTATTACCAACTCAGCAGTTGTAATTAAAAGTTTGGCATAATAATCTTAAATAGAAAGGATTTATTTTTCCTATATGGAAACTTACTCATAACAATTTACTTACAAATGCAGAAACAGCACAAGCTGAAAATGGAAATATTACTTTGCCTTCAAGCTAGTTAGGTTTCAGTCTACTTTATTTTGTTGAGGTTGTTTATATCCACAAAGATATGAAGTCACAAATCACTCTGAGAAAACAGCTGCTACATGATAAAACTAGTTCTGTTGATAGTGAATTGAAGCTGATTAAAGCGTTCTGCCACACACATATAAACCTAAGAACAAAAGATACAAATTACTTCCTGAACTACAGAAATCACACAGTTCAGATCTCTGAAGCATTTATTTGTAACAACTATCTTACATGCAGATTTTCTGATTTTTAATACAGCAGACCTCATGTTTCAAACTTCCCCTACATTTCTGTTTCCAATCCAAGAGTCCGCCTAGTACCATGTTTGTAATCACACAATATCTTTGAGATCCCTACCTCTCTGCAAAACAACAAGCAATCTGGAAAGTAACTAGGGGAGTAAGATCTGAAGAGACACCGCATAAAACATTTACTTTTGAGATTGAATTAAATCCCCAAGCAATTCTGAAACCGGTGAACAAATCATATAATAAAGAAAGGAAATTCAGGTAGCTATTCTATTTCTAATATTTCCTTCGTGTTAGGAAACTGTTAAGTGTTGTGTCATTTCACAATCTACCTGCAAAAGAGTACCAAGACTGAAAATATACTTCATTGGAAAGAGGTCTAGCATTTCACCTGGATTTCTTCCTGTAATTACAGGGTATCTAAATGGTCATTCAAAAAAAAAAAACAAAAACATATATATATCTTTCAAGTATGATGGAAAAAAATTAGAGAACATCAGTTTTTCCTCCTAGAAAACTTTCAAGCAATCCTCTCAAATACATAAATACCAAGATTTTAAACCAGTAATATTTATCTCTAGAATTTTGTACCACTGCAAAGGCAGTGAAGAAATAACTATATTTTCATTACAGTTGATGATTTTTAACATGCTTAGTTAAAATTTCAAGCACAGAGCTGAATCCCTTATCTTAACAGAAGACAAACCAGGTATAGTTCCATCTTTGATGACATTTAGCTGTATAAAACAAAATGAAAATTTAATGGGAAGAATACATTAAATAGGTATTAATGGCACATTACTGAATTATTGAGCACAGCCTAAAAAGTTCTAAGAAAAACATAAACTGCCTTACAGGCAGCAGACTACTGTCTTGAACTCACCAAAAATACTGGGAAACATAAATATGAAGGTACGTAATTATACAAATTACACCTGGGGTTTCTTTCAAAAAAACTCAAACCAAATACAGCAGAGATGACATGAAAATCTAAAAGAAAAAGCCATAATATACCACAAATTTAACATTATATCTGGTTTATCCTATGACCTTGCAAAATTCAATCTCATGCCTCTAAAGAACACTAAAGAAAATAAAATTAACTTTTAGTATAAAATTTTAGTTATCTACTAATTTAAGTTTTTCTAGTCCCTTCTTCCTCTTAGAAGAGACTGGGAAACTTAAAAACTGTTCTATTTTTGTTTTGGGTTTTTTCCCCAAAATAGTTTATCTGTTTGCTTTTGCATTGCTGCAAACTTCAGTTTACATCTAAATCTTTTGTACTTATACAAAAGATATTTTCAGTCACTATATTAATGATCTTTACATGTTGAAACGCAAACAGATGACTAGTTTATTGGCACTTAAATAATCAAGTAATGGATACAGAAGTCACCAAGACACTATGCAATCGCCCTATGTCAGACAAAGAATCCTCAATTGCTGTCAATATTAGATTTAAATTCTATGCATTAGGATCACTGCCAAGATACTTTCATGCTTTCTACTGTTTTTTTTCCTAGCAGATAGATGAAAAAACAACATAGAAAAGAAGGTTAAAGATGTTTAATCTATTGGAGGAATAGCAACTGCTTCAATCACAACCATTATTATGAATTTCATAACAATGTATCAATTATTATTATTGTTGTTGTGAATTACTCCAAACTCTCAAGCACTATATTTACTACTCTGGAAATTGACAATTTCCATCAGAATATTCTGTGTCTCAGATAAGAATTTAATTAAACTAGCTTATTAAAATTTCCATTACAAATTATGTTTGAACATTTCTCTCCTGTCCTGAAATGAACTATGGAATTAGTGTCAGCAGTACTTAAAGTAAAAGGGAATAAAGCTGCATGACGTAATACCACCTTATTATTCTAAAGATATACACACAATAACAGATACAGTTGGAATATTGGGGTAATATAGTTGATTGTTTCATAAAATTACAGCTTCGTTATTAAATCAAAGTACATAATGTTAATAACATACGAATAGTCTATTATCTGTACTGTAAATTCTGTTATTTTGGAGAAACATGAGGTAGTTTTACTTGCTTAACTGCTGTTAACTTATTGTCAGTCAGCTCAGTGCAGATGATGTTACTGCCAACGCTAATGAAAATTAATAAACTAATGAAAAAGTGCCTATTTAAAAACCTGAAAGTGAATCTGCTGGAGCCCACAATGAATAGATGAGGAGAGAACTAATTTGGCAGAAAGAATTATGTAAATAATCACATAGCAGTTGATTTTTGTTTCTATGACTTCATAATACATTAAAAAAACATGAGGGAAGATGACATGACACCACTAATTATAAATACTGCATATTACTAATACAAATGTGCGGATTAGTAGATTTGTTTGTAAATTGACCTTATTCATTGATGGCATTTGTACTCCTCAACACTAAAAAATTAGCAACAAAAGGACACTGCATATACAGTGGACCAGACAACAGATTAGGAAATAGTTTGAAAACTGCACCTCCACAGAAGAGCCTGTGTTCATACTGACAGGTACTTCACTGACAAATTACAACCTAATTTGTATTTGACCTTCTGTATTTCTGAGTTTGAACCAAGCGCTGAATCACAGTCAAACTGAGTTTAAAAGGGTGACTGAGCACAGAAACACTGCCTAGACTGTGGAAATCTCCTTCCTTACAGATACTTAAAAGTCACCTGGACATGGTCCCAGGAAGTTTGCTCCAGGTGACCATACTAGAGCAGGAGCATTATAACTGATGACCTCCAGAGGTCCATTTCCAATTCACTCATTCCACGAGTCTAAGAAATCCAAATCTATACAGAATAACCAATATCCTGTTCAATATTTCAAATTCATCCTAAACATCCTAATATATATTTTTTTCTTCTTCTTTAGCTAGATATATAATGCAAGTTCATGTCATCCAAATACTTAAAGCTTAGAGTTTTATGCATTGGTCTTCACATGGAGCTCTTTACCACTCCAAGCATGCTAGAAGGAAATTGAACTATGAGAACAGCTGAAGAGAAACATGAAACACTAACATATCAGTTGTCAATACCTTCACCATGAACTGTAATTATTCAGTCCTAAAATTAACTGATTAGTTGAAATAATCAACTGTTTACCAAGTCTTCCCTATTTATACAAAATTAATTATGATGATCAGAATTCCACAAGATATCAACAATTCAGATATAGCAAGTTTAAGGATCAGACAAATAAACTTGGCTATCTGCCCTAGGTTTGATTTAGCCTCCTACCTGATCTGCATTTAGGCCAACTCATTGCCTGACTTAGAACATACAACCACAGAAAGGCTCCCATGCTTCAAAACTATCTGTGAAAATGATGTAATCCTACCACTTGATATCCAAGCCATAAGTTGACTACTTGCTGATCTCTATATTGCTACACGCTGTTCTTAGAGTGAAATGCTTTTTCTAAGGGTAGAACTTCCTACTGCTACTACAAAAACACACTCAAGAATATTAGCCTTTATAAAAAGATTTCCAAATAACTACCACTCAATATGAAAACAGTGAAAAAATTTCAAGTATACATTTAGCATACCATCATTTCCAAACTCATGCACATAATTACAAAACAGGGGTCTGGATTATGTAAATACCAAAGTAAGCTAAATATATGTTTTACCTAGCTAGAAGAAAAAGATACTATACTGTCATAATCTGTAATAAAGAATGTATCATTGCTCTTAGTTTCTAATTCCTGAGCTCATCCATAATAGAGCATCTTCAAATTGAACTGAAGAAACACAAATACCTTATTAGCTGAAGACAAATTCAGCTTCAATAACAGTAAGTCATTTACACTGATAGCTTTATTTTCACCTGCTATCAGTACGTAAACAGATGCTAACAATTTTATCATTCACACTACATACATAATGTATCTCTTTGACTACACAGAAGATGACTTCTGGAGCATACACATAATTATGAATCACAATTATATACCTAATCTTTTCTTCCTGTAAAAAGCCTTTCTTTTCTGGAAGTAGAAATGTCTGGCAGGAATCTTCATTACAACACATCTATCCAAATCAGAAACCAAAGAAATCAAAACTGAGCGAAACAACAGTATTTTATTTGTCTACACAAAATCATGTCCTTTAAGAGAATTTATAGATTCACTAATTAATAAAATATCCATAAACAGCTCAGTTGAGAATTTGTTTCTCACTACAAAGCAAATTACTTCATCATTCATCATTTAACAGAATAATTTGAGAGGAACAGGGGAAACAGTTGCTCCTCAGTTATACTAGGGGGTTTAGTACATCTCCTTGTCCTCAATTACATTTCATTAGTACACAAAGTCATTAACTACAAGAATTATTTAATACAACTGCATTCAGTGTGCACAGACCATACTTCAGTGTTTCTGTTCATGAAAATGAAGCATGAAGATCATAACCATTTGATACCATTGCTTGCTGTCATGTCTAAGCGATGTTAATTAAGATTAAGCCTTTCCAACTTGGCCTGAAATAGCTATAAAACTTTCATCTTAATAAATAGTAGAAAATGTCATTGTTTACTCACTCCTGGTTCTAAGCAATCATATCAATTCCTAATTGTCACGAATTCAAACTTTTCAATAATGAAAAGACTATTTGCATTGATTAAATACACATCACTTGAATATGCACAAAAGAAAGCTTATAACAACAGAATTTCAACAGGATTTTTTTTTTTAAATTATATTCTTGTTAATCAGGAAGCAATGATCACTGCTCATTTCTCTAGAAGTCTGATAGGAACCCTAAGAAAAACTGAAAAATTAGGGTCCATTTTATGAATATTCAGTCCAAGTAATGAAACACTGCAGGCTGTTTTTTAAATCTGTTTAAATTGGTTTTATATTAGAGAAGACTGCTCTAAGACTTACAATGCTAAATTAAGAGTGTGAACAAGAAAACTAATTATCTGGTAGCATGAATAAGAGAACTTAGAAAGTAAATAAGAATACAAGGCATAAATAAAAAGCAGCATTTACAAAGCCACCATCAAGTGAAGGGAAGATACTGGCTGTCTAAAAATGGAGGGGGAAAAAGTGGAAAAATTCTAAAATTAGGGTCAGGTATTAAACTAAATTAACCTAAAACAACTTGTTCCCTCCTCATCCCCCAAAGAAAAGATGGTTCATGACCTGAGAATTTAACAAGTCTTTAATTTTGTTTTCCATAACTAGCAGGGAAAATAATCCCCAAATCTACACTATTAAATTCTGCTGCCTTCTATTTTGAAATCTGAAGTATTTAAAATGGAAAAAAAAAAAAAGAAATACCAAAACAGTGTCTAACAAAGTTATTTTGAGTCTGGGGGTGGTCCCCTCTCCTTCATATCTCCAACTTGTGCACAATTCATTACAATCTGCACTCTCTCATTATATCTCCTTAAGATACATATATATTTTTTAACCAGGAATTCTGAAATTCTGGACTTTAAAAATGAGTTCCTATCTATCTCATGCTTTTTCAGTACATTATAGAACAGAAAACATGTTTTCAACCTACATGTCGTTTTTAATATTTTGCTTTAGAAATAATTTGAAATAATTTGATGTGGTCTACTTCGTAACTTTTTAAAATATCCCATTTTTAGTGGCGGTAAACAATTAACTAGAACCACTACTTATGCATTAATTCAAAAGTAGATATAAAAAAACATAACAGTCCAGAAAATACCTTGCATCTTCCTTGAGAATAATTAAACAAATTCATTTAAAGGAATAAAAGCAAGAAAGATCAAAAGTAAAACACAGCTATTACAAACAAAATGTTGAAGAAAACATTTAACATTATAGTCAAATTAAATACGACTTGAAAATGACACAAAGCATTAACATACGAAGCTCTATCAAAAACAACAACAAAAGAAATCAGTAATCTATTTCAGCAAACTACAAGTAGCCACTCCTAGAAAAACCCTGTTAGCTTTACAACATACAACGAGCTGCCTTAAACAATAATTACAGCTTTGTGTGCCCTAAATCTTTCAGAGAATCTGCAACTGTCACTGTCTCTTTGATCATGCAGTTTTTCCTTACTCTTTGGAATTGCATTGAGAAATGTCTGAGCTGCCTGCTCTATCCTGTTTTAACAAGTTTCCATCAATAAGCCTGGTGGCTTTGCCCAGGTAAAGTTTTCGGAGCTAAAGTGTGGAAGAGAAAAGTAGCAGCAAGTCATTAACTTACATATTAGAATTATTTTAACACAGTAATGCCAGGAAGGCCTTGTCTACTCTCTCTTCAGAATTTTGTCGAAAAAATATTAAAAAATAAAAATCACACCACACAAAATCCTAAATGTTCAAAACGGAAGGAATTATTTTAAAATTGCTGGATAGGAATCTGATAAAAAAGTCACTTCCTCCTCAGGGTTAGTTAAAGTGCACAGGACAGAAAGTCATTCCACAAACACCTGATCTATTTTTTTTTTTTAATCAATTTGAACAGACAGATTTATAGCCCACACTCTCTCTTTACTTTCAAATTAAAAATAAGCATACAACAAATAAAAGATGGAGCTCTAATTAGCATTTAAGTAGCGCACAATTCTTTATTAAACAATAAACATCTATTTCAGTGATCTGGACAATACGCTCTAATAGAGATTTAAGGATGAAAGCACAGCTTCCCTCAAGCAGTTACTCACAATCAAGGCAATTCTAGATTTTCCACGTATTTAAATGAATTTTTGTTCACCATTTTCTCTTTTCTAATGTCTGTAGATTTCTGTCAAAAATCTGTAGTTAGCCAAAATACATATGAAGAATGCATTTCCACCTTTGTCCTTTTCTAGTGTTGAATTCTATGAAGCACACTTCTAGATGTGCAGAACAGAATAGAGCTCCCCCATGTGGTATATCTACTTAATCTCAGTGATCAAACAGCCAACCAAGTGTTGTGAATAATCAAATACCTGGACTTTACCTGAAGCAGATAACCTAGAGAACTTCATAACATAGAATCAACAGAATAAATGTCAATAAATAAAATTCAGAAAATCCATTTGAAGTTCTTGTTTGCCACACAGCTATCCATTGCTTATCATTACATCTTCCCACATGCAATTGTTGTCCGTCTTCCTTTATTAATCCCATAAAGGACTTAAATTGTTTGTATGCTTCTGCTCACATTTATAGCGTAGTCCAATATGGAAAAATAGCAACGTAAGCATTTATAACCTTACATCAAGGCTTCTTTCTTAAAAATAAGTTAACTAAAAGCAGAAGTGTACTATGAAAAAGAAAACTGATAATTTGTTTTGTATATAATTATTTTCATATATGCAGAATGACTGACAACAACTTGAAAAACTTTATGAAAGACTCTATGGTTTAAAATGAAGCAACCCTGTTTTGTTTTGTTTTTTTGTTTAGCTACCTATCTATCTAAAAAAAATCCTGGAGAAAAAATTGAAATTTACTTAATTTCAGCACATCTTAGGTAAAACAAAGGAATTGTGAATTTAAGAAAAGAAGAAAGCCATCCATGTTTGTTCCAGGAGGTTGAACACCTTCAACATGCCTTGTTAGAGCTGACAAAAGGGTAATACAACAAAGGAGATGGATTTAGAGTTGCAACAGATAGCATATTCACTCTGTTTCAAGGTAAACTCACTACTCACTATGCCCCACAGGAAGCACTTAAAAATCCACACCTGCTCTTCACAAAAAAGGTTTTTTCTATCGAATTGTCAGTTACTTCAACCACTGTTTCACACATATTACTTTGTTTATCATTTATCCGTAGGAAATAAAGCAGAGGACACAAAATGTAGACCAAAGCTATGTTTAAACCTCCTCCTTTCTTTGACAGAAGTAGGTTTGCAACATGGTTGCCTCTGAAACAATGTGGAAAAAAGAAAAGAGAAATAATCCGAGAAGCTGTGAATGCTGATGAGAACCATATTGAGGAAATACTCTGAGGAAATACTCTTTCTACCAACTAAAACAACTCTGGAGTATTTGAGCTCAGCTATACCAAATAGTAGTCCTTTTGTCCTCTACCTCCGAACTAGCTTAATAGTGGCAACACTTCAAACATAACTAAACCTAGCACAAATTACTTCTAATCTTCTTTTGAACTTCGCAGGGTCAGTTCTTCAATACCATTCAAAATGCTGAGATGCTACCTGCTTGAACATTTAGCAATGAAAAGGAAACACTGTTTATTTATTGATGTTCTGAATTTTCTAAGAAATCTGCCAATTTGGAAAGAAAAGAAGATTATACGTATGTACTAACTCTTCCTCTCCTCTATCACTGTGCTTTAAGAAGTGGGATTTTCTGCCTGTACTGATCAAATACGTCAGAACTTCAGATGTACTTTGAAGAATTACAAGCAGGATCGGTTTAATCAAGTTTATCTTGGTTGCTTTAGCACACCCATTTATATATGACACGAGTGTTTAAGAGAGAAAAGACTTAAATAGAACACCTCATAAAATGATATATTCTTGATTCTTTTTTCAATAACTGGATTCCAGTGATTCTTATATATGTAGGGGAAATAAAGCATCAATGCTTATTTGGGCAGTTTCAAGTACATAATTATTTCATAGCAGAAAATATAAAATAGATTAGATGGCCTCAACTGATCCTCTTATGAGTTCAACTTTGAAAGAGTTCAGTGAAGCTTGAAGTAATCCATTTTTACCCAAAAGAATTGTAAAGGTTTCACTGTTTATAACCATTTCTCAATAACAAACAAAAATCAGTAACATGAATTTTCTGTTAATTGGTTTTGTTTTCTCAATATTAGACAGAAAACTTAATTTTTGAAAACAGTAAAAAACTCATTGGTTAAGCATTTAAGCATTAATTTTTCCTGAGGTAATTCTTGGAGATAAGATCCAATGTTTTGATCTCTTAAGCTAGAACAAATCAGTCATATTTCATTCTCCCCCACTGTGTATATTCAAGTTGTTTTAAGTAAGTGTTAAGTCTCATGTCATGTGTTTCCTTAGAATTCATTTTCTATCTGGAAGCAAAAATCTTTTGTTACTCACTGTAGAACTTAGTAGTGAAGAACGCTCAAGCTTTTTCACTGTTTGCAAGTTTTTTCTTGCTAGTGTGGTGGGAGAAAGAGAGGAGGAGGATGGATAAGAACTAGGTTGAAAAGTTGGTCTGGGAGAAAAAAAATATGAAAAAAAATCACAATGATGTATTAACTTCAGTACTGCAACTTTTCTGCATCTCAGTACTACATAGAAAAAAGTATTTTAACTGGATGTATAACCAAGATTTTCCTGAAACACATCTTTTACTCTAGAACCGTACTTCCTAATGACAGTATTTTCTTTTTTTTTTTTTTTAGATAAGAATAGCATCCAACTTGTACCACCTTTGGGACAACTTGAGGCCATTCCCTCTAGCCTATTGCTAGTTCAATGGGAAAAGAGGTCAACACCTCTACCTCACCACAACCTCCCTTCAGGTAGATGTAGAGAGTGATTAAGTCATCCCTCTACCTCCCCTTTTCCAGAGGAAACAATCCCAGCTCCCTCAGCCTCTCCTCATTAGGTTTGTGCTCCAACCCCTCAGCTTTGTTGCCCTTCTCTGAACACACTCAAGGGCCTCGATGTCTTTCTTGTTGTGAGGGGCCCAACACTGTACACAGTACTTGAGGTGCAGCCTCACCAGAGCTGAGTAAAGACGGATAATCACTTTCCTGCTCCTGCTGGCAACACTATTTCACGCAGAAATGAAAGTGACAGTGCATTTCAAACTGTCTCAAAAACAAAACAGGCTTTCCCAAAAATGACATCTCAGAACACTTCAAGTGAATTATATTTCTATAACAAGCTAGAAGGAACTCCCAAGTGTTAACAGATGACAAGAGTGTTAATGCCATTAACACTCATTCAGCACTCTTACTCAGTGTGCAAATGATGTCCTGCTGCTCAGTCACTCAAAGAAAAACAAAGTTTCACAGACAATTCCAGATGCTGGAATTCTGATTCAGTGTATTTGTTTCTTCCCTAGTGGCCTATTATGAGAGATTCTGTAATACAGTACTTCCTACAAGAGTATTATCAGTTAAAGCTTAGTGTACATGAAATATTTTCTAACATTCTCAGTGCATAAAAGACCCACATACATTTAAAATACACCGTTCCCCAGATGATTTCATTATCACTGAAGTACATCAAGTAACCAACCAATAAATCTCACATTCAGTACCATAGCAATAGTCATCATTACAGAGAACAAGGAATACAAATTCAAGTTGCATGAGAATCAAGAGAGCTTTTTCTATTTTAAATGAAAGGACTGTATTAATAAGGTTCATTTTGGAAAATTAAAAATCATTGACAAATCAATGCTGTTCTAATTAATAAGTTAATAAAGCTCAAAGTAGGGTTTAACAACAGCAATTTTAGATCCATTATGGATCAATTATGGTTTCCCAAAGTTTAAAGTTTTTATGAGTTAATTTTTTTAAATTCACATGAATACACCAAGTAAACAAAAAAGTAGTTACATTTATTATTCTGGTAGACAAAATATTGTAACAAAACTAGGCATGTTAATATATTTTACTACAGTAAATGATGAGTTAAATAATTATTAGTATGTCACTTAAGGAGAAACATTGTACTTAAAAAGAACATGAGATTCTCTAAAATTTATATAATGGTTGAAAACTGAGATCTTCCATTCTTTGAATTCAAGCAGCTACTACAAAAAAAAGTCTCTCAAGCAGGACAAACACCATGTTCTAACATCCTTACAAAGAAAACAATGCATATAGCTATTGTAACACCAGTATAATATTCAGAGTTTAGGATTTACCCTACATTTTCGGCACAAACACTAAAACAAAAAGAAGGAGTGAAAGCCAAATGTTTTTTTTTATTATTGTTTATAACTACTCCTAAACTGTTGAATCAGATTTCTCAGTACTGCATGAAGCTGGGTTAATTATAAAGAAATCTTACACATGTATTTGTTCATCATGTAAAGTATAATTCTAGACATGAATAAGATAATGGGAAAGTTCTCTTTAGGCAATTATTACAACAAAGATTATGAATGATATTTTCTATTGACATTATTAGCTCAATAGGATACAAAAATATATATATTTCATACTTGCTGAAGAAAATCTCATTCATAATTATGGGTAAATAGCCTTCTTTATGGGCAGGAAAAGAGAAGAGAAACTATGCCATTAATTGTGGCATATTCGTGCATTCTAGGACCCTGATAAGAGATGATTTATGTTCCAACACGTGATTTTTCTGAGACACTCAAAGCAGTTAAGTAATGTTCAAGGCAGACATCTTCAACTTCCTAATCTCAGTATGTGCTATCAAAAGCAATTCTTCAACGAGTTGACAAAAACAAAAAAAAACCACACATTGATAACTAAAAGGTCACTTTTTTCCCCTCCTAATTCCTCTTAACTTCCAAGTTCATCCCCTATACAAAAAAATTAATATGAGAGTGAAGAAACTTAAAATATTCGCTAAGTAGAAACAAATTTGATCATTTGACAGAACTGGAGATGACTTTCTGAAAAAGATAATTTTGTCAGGTCATCTATTAATTACAGAAACATGAACCCTTGGGAAGAATCCGTTCATTTCTTAGTCTTATCTACTTTGTCAAGCCACCAAATTCATTGGTATGATAAATGTCATGTCAGACATCTAGTGCCTATCATAATTACCAGGAGCTGGTAATCTAGTTCTGACATCAACATACACAGAGTGAAGTAAAACACTGCCTTCTTAACAGACTTTCAACAATTAATTTTCAAATATTTTTAGGATCTGCATATTCACTTCCATTTTTAAAAGCTTACTTTATATCTGTATGTATTTTAAACTGTCTTGCACTAACAATTTCTTTACAAATTCGCGTGACAAGGAACACCATAGAAAGTGACTCTTTATCCCCACTCAAATTACTTGAACTGCACAAATAATTTTTATAAGTATGCCTAACATACAAACAGCAGAATGACAGATGATAAAGCACTTGCTTAACACAACAGAAAATATGTATACAAGCTCTAATACAGACCTGCCCTGGAAAAAACTTTCCAAGTTTCCAAACACAGAGAAGTTACGTCATAGAATCATAGGATGGCCTGGGTTGAAAAGCACCACAATGACCATGTAGTTTCAACCCCCCTGCTATGTAAAGGCTCTCCAACCACTAGACCAGGCTGCCCAGAGCCATATCAAGCCTGGCCTTGAATGCTTCCAAGGATGGGGCATCCACAACCTCCTTGGGCAACCTGTTCCAGTGCGTCACCACTCTCTGTATGACAAACTTCTTCCTAACATCTACCCTAAACTTCCCCTGTTTCAGTTAAAAATCATTTCCCCTTGTCTTATCACTATCAACCTATGTAAACAGTTGTACCCCCTCCTCCTGCTTTCACTCTCCTCAAGTACTGGAAGTCAAACCACTTCATTACATACACCTCTTACGTGTGATGAGTAGATACTACTGGATCTGGATAGCTATCCCTATTTTTTGTTTTAATACACATAAACACAAATCAAGTTAAGTCTTATTTCATTGAAACAAGTCAGTCAACATGAATTATCCAAATTTTCATTAAAGCACAAGATGCCTGTCTTTGGCACATAATCTAAATCCTTCCATAAGTTCAGAAATGTACATTATACAAACTATTTTTCCCGAACTAAGTTTGCAGTTAGGCTTCTGCTTCGTTCTTACACTGACAGTACATTACTTTATAGACTTCTGAGCAAATGAAAAGATGTGAAAATTTTGTAGTGAAAGCAGGCAAAAGACATGTTTTGATGTTCTCCCTTAGATTTTACTTACCAATACTAAGGAACCCACAGAAACCAAACCACGCTTTATTAACATAAAAAACACTTAAATACTTTTCTTCTAAAATTGATCAGGCAAAAACAAACAACAAAATTGACAAAACTCATACTCCCCCCTTCAAAATAAAATTAAAAAAAAATCAGCATATCTGGATTTAACTGACCAAAGTGACTTCAATGCCATTAAATACTGATTTTTAAGAGAAAAACTTAGAACTATCATTTTGACATTATACTATACTTCCCACAAAGGAGTTTTTTTTATCTCTTGGAATATTTTCAGTTGTGCAGGGAGAAAGAACAAATCCTGAAATTCAGTTTTCTTAGTTATCTTTTGTTTTCTTACATTTAGTCTATTCTGACATTTTTCTCTCCACTAGAATAAAAGCACAGGAGAATGAAAACTTACTTTTAAATGTTGTAAATACTTTACCAGATAAGCAGAACTCTGAAATCAGGAATAAAGACACGCAAAAAGGATATGCTCATCTTCTCTACAAACTTATCGCACTTATCTTCTGTTTTAGGAAACCTCTTAATGTCATTTTCTATGCCTTGGATCTGTTTGTTAATTGAGTCAAGGTTGCTCTTGAGAGTTTTGTCTGAAACTAAGAGAAACAGTTAATAAGTAAAAAGATTTCAGATTACAGTTAGGAAGAAAAAATATCAGAAGGGGAAACAACAACTATATAAATAGTCTTAAGAAGAATTAATCCTTTAAGCAGATGCAATTGATCCTGAAATGCTGCTTATAAGAAACACTCTCCTGTTCACAAAAATAAGTGAAAATATCTACTGTAGTATACCAAATTTTCGTACCTAGTGTGGAAATGTCACCTCTTAATTCTACAATTAGTTCAAATGATTGAAATTCTACCAAATTTAGTGGTAAAATTCTAATATTTCATTCTTTTAAATCTAATTCAAGGATTAGAAAGTTGCTAAGGTTCAAAGAGATTTTACCTTATTAATGCTTGTACTTGCTTAAATAAATATTAATGCAGGTACTTGGTTACAGAAATGACTTAAGAAACAGATGTTAAAGAGATCAAATTTATTTTTAATTAAACTGATTTCTAAAAAGCACAGTTTGTGAAACCCTCTGTTAACACCAAAGGTATGTTTGAATAATTAAAGCCACTAACAAATAAAAAAGACATCCTAACTTCTGCTCTATTTCAAAAGTTCATATTTTCCATTATCACTATTAGTCTGGAACCCAACTTTGCCTGGCTTGTTCGTGTAATGTGATATTGATCTACATATGTTGTAACTCATTGTCCAATAGCTATGGCACGTGATATACCATGCTGCATGTGTGCAAAAATCAAAGAGAGCTAGGAATGCAAACTAAGAAGTAAAACAACTGCTATCACAATCTGGGTTTAATCACCACTGCAGCTAACAAGGAAATTCACTAGACAAGCACTGAACAATCTGATCTAACAATTCTTTATGGGCTTTCTACTTCTGACAGGAGTTTGGTCTTCCCAATTTAGTCAAGTGCAAGCCATGCTTCCTAAGTCTGCAAATTTAAGAACAAAGAGAAAGAAAGAAATAGGCACTATTTTGTAGCTTTCACACCACAACTTCTTACTAATGGTTGGTATTAAAGAATTATTTGAGAAGCCACTTAAGATGGTCTTCAAACTTTAATTAGTTTAACTACAGAAATCCTTTAATGCTTTAATTTCTTTAGTAAGTAACAGTCCATGAGAGTAATCTAGTCTATTCTCTAATTTTGCCCCCAGTAATTACTTTGAGAAGTAGAACCTGCCATACTAAATAGTTTTCAAACTAGAATTCAAACTGTAGCTTTAACATGTAGCTTCAAAGTCTAAACTACCATGACTTTGCATATTATAAGATAACTGCCAAATAAATCCTGAAAACCCTATGGGAAAATGTAGCCTATGTTATAGCCAATCTCAAATACCACTGAATCTCTTACAGAATCTTTTTCCGAAACTGTACCTTGGAACAACTACACAAAATCAATCTGTGAAATTTTTTTGCTTCTCCATCTTCTTCACTGACATCTTGTCAATGAAGATGAATTCTTCTGTTGAAAAGCTTTTAATTAGATGATGCCTAGGCTATCACCAATATGGTAATGCTATGCACGAATACAGGAGCTTCTTTAGGGGAAAATGAATCCTCCAGTACCTACATCCAGAAAAATACGTTGAGAGATTTTCTGACATTTCATTATTGCAGTTTATGTGAATGAAAAGAATGACACAAGTCACTATGCAGCGTAAGACTGACTTTTGATTGTGATGCAAAGTGCCAGCTTTCATATTCTATTATGGAGAGAACAGTCACAGATGTAGGCATTAAATTTATCATGCCAGAAGGCATTGTCTGTTTCATACCCACTAACATGCCAGATTGGGCAAAATCTGTTTCAGCAATTTAAACTGTGCAAGGTAGAAAATACTGCAGATTTCTTTGTAAAGACTGTTTCTTCTACTGCAACAAACTATAAAACTTCCACTTGACAGAAAAATGACTACTACTTATGAGTATGTTTCAAATTGCTATATTTTAAAACAACAATGACACAGAATGTTTTAAAACGTTTTTCTCAGTCCAAATTTATGACAAGATCTCACTGAAATACCTCTGAGACTTTCTAAAATTGTACTTTCATGCAGTATTTGTAATAATATACTATGTAAAGTATATAAATATTTGCAATCCACAGTGCTTCTGATTGCTGATGTCCTTCCTAGCAATGTCTCAATTGGCAGAAGCATGTTAGCAATTAAAGATATTCTGTATGTCTACATGAAGAAGAAATTTGTGCTCCCGTTATTAGTACTATACAGACATCACTCACCTCCCCCAAGGCCTCTTTCATGTGATTTTGCCTAAAATTCTCTGGCTTAATTTGTTTTCCTTGTTTAAATGAATACTTTTTTTCCCCCCCGACATGGTATACCATGGTTTCAAACAAATAATTCTGTCCATCATGTACTGGGAGAGCAAACAGCTTCTGAAAGGAACTTTAGTACCTATATCAAATTCATTGTTAAGTTCTGTTCTTCACTTGGAGCTTAGCTATTTTCAAAAGTTCTACATAACTGCTGAGCTAATCCCAAAACGATGACATATGAACACTTTCTTTTTTGCTTTATCTGAATTATCAAGATTTTTTTCAACATCAACAACACACATTTCATTGTATTTGCAGGGGAAAAAAAAAAGCATGTATACATACTTATCAAGTTAGCAAATTAACTGTAAGAAAAGTATGACAAAGAATGGCAGTGGTGGCTTAAACGGAGCTGGTATTTGAACCCAGATTTGACACAACAAATCATAGTCATAGAATGGCTTGAGTTGAAAGGCAGCCATCCAGCTCCAATCCCTTGCTGCTCTGCCTGGTTGCCACTCACCATATCAGATCACTAGGGTCCCATTCAACCTGGCCTTGACCACCTCCAGAGTAATGTTTGACATAACAGTTACATTTCAAAGATAATCAAAACTCTCCATTCAATCGCTACCAAAGTAAATTCAAACCTTAATTACAACTTAGATAATTGCTCAACGTTTATGACAACTTCTTTTTATAACTTAAGTAATTTTAATCTTTTCATAGCCAGGCAACCAGTGCTCTAAGAAGCTCAGTACATTATACATAAAGACTGTGCAATAGTAAATGAAGTTTCCTAACATATTCACTGAACAGTACTGCTGACTGACCAAGAATGTAAGTAGCATTGTTGACTTGGTAGTATAATTGAACTGTACTTTTCACATGCCATCTGTGAACATTTGAAAGCAAATTTATTTTTTCTCTATTGAATAAAAATCAAGCGTTAAAATGAGAAACATTGTGCTTATACACACACAAAAGTGTTTACTCTCAAGCAACCAGGCACACACTAAAGACCTAACACAGTAAACTAATCATCATGATTACTTTGATTTCTGATGTGTGACTTCATAATCTCTTCACTACCTTGTATTATTCTCACAATCTATTTCAAAAGAAGTTACTTTATTACAGGTTTGCCTCCTCACTTTTTCTTAATAGCAAACATCAGAACAGGAAAAATCCATGTGGATTATCAATGCTTACATGTAACATAATCCTGCAATCTAAAATGAAATGTTGCAAATATTTCATGCCAAACAGCTATTACCTCTAGGCACTTCATCTACTTGCTTACCTTTACTTGCACTCTCAACATGCTGCAGTTCATCTGTGAATTTTAAGATATCTCGATGGTTCTCCTCACACACTTCCGCCAGAAAGTGCAGTAAGGTTGTCTTCTGATCTGTTGATTTAGTATCTATAATCTAAGAAGTAAACCACAGAAGAAAACAACAGGAAAAAAAAATACTTAACTTTTTTTTTTAATCTGCCAGATTCATTTTATTTAATTCATTAGCAAAAGGTTAAGTAAATCAGTGGCCCATAAATTTCAAGCAGCAAACTTCTGCATTTCTTTGTTGCAGAACTACAAAAGGAATCTAGCCTCATGCTGCATGGTTTTTGTTCTTGGTATCCATTCTCAAAACTGAAGATAGTATGTGAATTTGAGATTTTGGCAATGGCAGTTCAAAATGCTGTAATAAAAGAACTAAAAGCCTTGAACAGAGATTATAGAATAGTTTAGTTCATTCCTTCAATGCCCTCACTGTCAGATTTCTAAAGCAATGCTTCTGACATGCTGAATGGTTGGACACAGGGCTAATTTGCTCTTTTAACATGACTGGTAAAGAAACTTCTTGTAAATCCACAATTTTTACAGAAGCAAAAAATGTAAAGAATAACACACGATCGTAATCTATCAATTCAAACTTGACTGGAATTTCTGAACAATTTAAAATGCACCCTACTGTAATACCAAATGGCAACAATCAAGCAAAGATAATCCTAACTGCCAGTAAATTGAATTCCATAAGTAGACTTTTATTTAGAAGTTGCATGAGAATTATGTACATTATGAACCTAACTTTCACTCTCCTCTCAAGCGGGCAGGCAATTTCTAGTGGTCTCAGATAAACAAGTGCTCTTGATGGTGATATGACTCTGCTGTCCATTATCCTAAGGGCATTACCTACCAGAATCAACCTAGGATTTTTAAAGAGAATTTAAGGCCAAGTTTAGTTTATCCATTTTCATGCAGATATAAGGAATGAGTGTATGAATTGATTGAAGACTCAGTGGAAGCAGATTATCTGTTATTTAAAGTTAGAGACAGTAGGTGCATGGAATACTTCACTTCTTACAGAGAAGTACTATTACAGATGTATTTGTAAAGACCTTTAAACCAAGCATTATTAACTCATCTACCACAGTTCTTATACAAAAACAAGTTACAACATACACAACAAATGAAATCAAGGATTTATTTAAGAAGTGTACATAAATGTGTATAAAATCTCTTATTTGTTTTCTCATTCTGTAAATCACTAGAAGTTCTAATTCTATAATCCTCATGACAGGCTTGCCATTGATGTTCAATTTAATACAGGCCTTTCAGCTTTAAGGATTACCCTGTTAAGAATAAATGACTACAGTCCAAAAACAGGCTTTTAAAAATATAAGGTATTTAGACAATTAAGAATGCAATTTAAATCATGCTAAATCAGTGATTAAGGATTAAACAATGCTCAGTAACGGTATGTAGTTAAAAGGTTTTAATACGTTATGTATATGAAGGGTTTTCCAACTTAAAAAAAATAGATTTAGTGTCTCAACATCTGTATGGTAGAAAGAAATTGCATTTCAATTTTTCTGTGAACAAGAACTATAGGATTTGCATTTTTCTCATCTTTCTGATTACATTAAGTGGATGAAGCATTTTTTCCCCTAAAAGGCCAAAGTTGTTTTACCTGAAGACTACAAATACAATAAATATTGTCACCAACAATAACAGTCGAAGTTAATATTAGTATTTGCTAAGTTGTTTAAAACATCTAGTAAACAATCATTCATATCTTAAGCAGTGTCAATACATACTGCATTTGTAAAATATTAGCAATGCATGTCACAAATTAGAGGTATTACAACTCTGTTTTTAAAAGGAGACACTAACCTAGATACTAAAATTAAAAAAACACCAACAACTTTGATCCAATGGCCTTTATCAGAGAGAACAAGGAAATTGCACTTCTGGTTAAAGTCAGTAGATCAACCTAGGTCTTAAGAAGTAACTTCCTACTGGATGTTAAAGCATGAAGCTGAGTACTCAGCACTATGGGATTCAATGTTTGGGAAGGGATTAAGACAAATAACACACGGAACTTGATACTTGCAAGCACAGCCACTCAACAAAAAAAATAACGTCATAATAAAATTCCCCTTTTAATGTAGTACGTCAATAAAGCATTTCAAATGTGTCAATGGTATCATAACCAGGTTCAAGTTTCTTTTTTCACACACACGCACGCGTGTGTGTGTGTGTTCAGGCAAATCTTTCTTTAAAATTTCTATCCAGTCTGACTTCACAGACATGGGTGAGGGTTCCTGTCCTTGAAAACACAGTTGCTACTGCAATATGGTTAAAAATAGTGGTTGGATTTTTGTTTGCTTCTAACTACGACCAGATGGGTTTAAAACAGTGCTTTCTTTTCTTCATTACACTTTATTAAAAATTGTTAATAAGATTTCCATAAACCAAATGACCAGCTCTGAATATTTTAAAAACCATCTGAAAAAATAAAATAAAAAAACCTACATCAATACTTGCCTTTTTTTAGTTACTTTTTCTTTCAGATCATATACTAAAACACTACATCTACTAAACAATTAATATTAAGATAATTGAAGACAGACAATTTTTATGGCTATCAGATTTTGTTGAAAAGTGAATTTATGAAGTTAGGGTACCTCATCATTAAAGCAAACTTTGCTTTCTACACATGTAAATGTGTACCCACATACATATGTTCTTCCCATGCACAGAACCCTGTTAAAGCTCTGGTTTTAAAATAATAATCAACAGCTCTCTTAATATGGTTCCACACACAAGCAGAAAGTCCACTGAAGTGGACAAAGCCTTCTTAGTATCTATATGCACTGCACTGTATGTATTTTACTACAGAGAATGTTTTAAATATTTACTCTAAACCTCGCTGGGAAAAATAAGTACTTCCTACAGAAGTTTCCTATAGAAACATATCCTGAAAATAAAAGAAAATTAACAGATTCTGTTTCTGAGGGCAAGACAAGTAGTCAAATTTTTTATCTCAGTTACTTTAAATGGAATTTAGCTGTAAGCACAGATAGCTATGCTTCAGCAATTACTCAGTTCAGTAGAGAACAATTTGCAGGATCTACATTAGCTGTGTCAACATCTGTAGAATTTGCAGTGAAAGCAATTCATAAGTCACCTGGAATGCAAGAATACCTTCTCGAAGCTATGCTATGCTAAAGTATCTCTCAAGCTCAGTCATCATTTCCCTTCCCCTCAATTAAGAAATATATTAAGAAATAGTTTAGTACTTGCAGATTAATTCCCATTTAGATTCAAATGCTATGGAAAAAAAGACAGCACTGGATTTATAAAAATACCTTGAATTTAGACATAGTTTAAAATATTCATTTATTAAAGTGAAATTACTCTGCAGGTGAAGTTTTTTTTATTTAAACTATAGCAACAAAGACTCTTTCTCCACTGTCATGTGTGAAATCAGACTTGTGTATTTGAAAGGTTGTTGTCCCCCGAGGTTACAACACTTAGGACACAAACTTCTCCAGGGCCTGAACAATGGGCTCTCAGATTACAACACACACAAAAACTTGGCAAGATACATGTTAACTTCTTTTTGCATCTGTTTACAGACGTTTCATCACTGTATTTCTAAGAAGTGCTTCACGAACTGATATATTCAAGTTCAGAGCAATGTCTTACACATATTTTACCATTTATAGCAGCACTTCTTTGAAGTCTTAAATTGGCACTGTATCTCTATTTTGAAACCACAAGTGAATTTTAACATAGAATAACAAGATCCAACTTTAATTCCAAATACGTGTTTCTTGCTTGATGGATAGTAGGATGGAAGATAGAAATAAGTGACAAGAAGCTAGAATATTTAAAATAAGTTCTATGTGTACACTATTGAAAAGACAGACAGATATTCAAATTAAAAAGGCTGTTCCACTTGTACACTCCAGAAACACTCATTATGGTTACAGCTTAACAACTGTCTTTAATCAGCAGTGCAGTGAGTAGGTCAGTTTCAGACAACCATCCTAGATCATTTTATCCTGTATTTTTGCATCCATTATTAAAAATAGGCATATGTAAGTGAACAATATTGATTGTTTTTCCCTTCTTAGGGCTGTTTCTTATGTACTAAGAGCTTCATGAATTCACACTCAGCAGTATTGTAGCTTACCTTGCAAAGAAACGTGATGTTGAAACCAAGAGACTGTTCATTTCTGCTGCCAGTGTTCATATAGTTTCCAAGGAACAAAACTAACTCCAAAAGCTTACTAAAGCTTTCACTCTTCCTCAGCTCTTCACAAGCTAGTGTAACTGCCATAATGCCAGGCTTGATATTGTTTATATGGTCTTCAAATGAAAGTTTGAAAAGAATTGCATTGAGACGTGACCTCAACATTTTCACTGAACTCATCTATAAAACAAAAATATTAAATCAGAACATAAAAGAACAAGTAAGGTTACTTGTGTAAAATAGCTCATGTTAAAAATACTGGACAATCAATTGGAAGACTACACTTTCTGTATGTTTCCATCATTTACTTTATATTTTCCAAGAAACTGTACCTGCACATACTCACTGGTAACAATACACAATACCAAAATCCCTCCACACAGCACAGTAAATGTAAGCCAGTTCCATCTCTTAACAAGAACCCAAGATTAGCCTGAAGACACATATGCTAAACTTATTGTCACAGCTCCAGTAAAGTCACCATTAGAATATGGTCTCAGTTCTTTCCAAAACAGTACAACAATCTCACGTTTCTGTGCTAATACCAGGACAAATATAAACATACGGACTGATTAAACTTGAGAAATGTGTTTTTCATTTTTAGATTTTTTTTTCCCCTAGCTGAAGCACAGTTCAAGTTACACATTACCTCAGGACGAGCAGTGGGAGAGAAAAAAAAATGACAAATCCTCAGGGACCCCCTCGGGGGTTCTCATCACATAAGATCATGAAGTGTAAACAAAACACTACCTGCGTTTCAATCCAATATGTTTCTGTCCTTTTAAACAAATTTTGTCAAACTTCTCCCCGAGATATTATCCTCTGTTTGCAAGAGTAGTATAACACTAATTCCTTCCTGACATAAATCACACTGTAGTAAAACTGCGCCTGACACAGATGCTGAAAAGTATCTCTGATGGTAATTTGATTAGCTTAAATCCCCAAGACCAATTTCATTATTCTAAACACCAAAAAGAAATCCTTCTCTTCCATATTTTCCACAAGTAATCAATAATATTTCCTTCTACTTAGCAATGGACTGTAACTGATAAAAGACATTTAGAAGATAAAGATATATACTGAAAATTTTTAATCCACTTAAAAATTTTCATTTAAATGCAAGAATGATTACCTTCCAAATCTAAATCTTATTTTTAATTAGCAGAATACAGAAAGATTTCTCCCCCATTGCATTCACTATCAGTGGTGTTCCTGAAGGACTTTGTCCCCCTGAAAGAAAAGCTTGGTTATGTGACAAATCACACATCACGGCTATCAAAACAAGGATTTTTTTTGTGCTCATCTCTGTTGCACAAACCTTTACCACAGTTCCTTGAGGAACGAAGATTTTTTTGTGACGAAAATGAATTAATTGGAAGTGTTTCAGTGTAACTAGCATTTCTTCTTTCCTTGCCATATTTTAAATACATCTCCATTATCAGAAATGTTTGAGCCCCTGCAAGTCATCAACACTCAGCCTTGAGACAGTTTCCTAAGCAACTTGTATTTTAAAAACATTACAATAAAAACTTCTGCCTTGAAAAGGATCTACCTTCACTGAGATGCAGTAACCAAAGTCAAAATTAATCACTTAATCTGCTTTAACCTTCATCAGACAATCTACAATTTTTATTCAAAATGAGACTTAAATTGTCAAAAGCTTTAGATCATAAAAACTGGGGTTTTTTTGGTTTTTGTTTTTTTTAAACTAGACAGTAAAATTGAATGCCAATAAGCTTTGGGAAACTTAATCCCTTCATAAGGCAAACATCCCCATTTTCATTTAGCAAATTTTTCTACTTAACACTCCAGCAAATACTGAAAAACTTCTCTAAGCTTTCCTCAGAAGAACAAAGCACAAAGAAACAATCCTGAAAATATGGATATTTTTATGATTTTGACAGCACGGTTCGGTGAAAAAAAAACAAGAATCTTTTACATTTGATGCAACAGTAGACAAGTCAGAGAAACGCAAGATGCCATATTTCTAAGATAACCGATTTGATACAGTCAACCCAGTGACTTTCCTTTAGATACAAAGTTTTCTGGGAAAGTCTGCTGGCAGAACTGCAGTGAATCATTGAAATAATAAAGAAATCATACTATTAGATAGAAGCAATGAGAAAGCACTAAGTATTAGATTTGTTGGATGCTCAATTAAAAAAATTAAACTATTCAACAACTGCAAAAACCCCAAGGCCGTTCTCTCAGATCAAGTGGCTTTCAGCTATCTATCTGCAAAACAAAATGACAAATTCTTACTCAGGTAAAAAGAGTACTCAGAACACCTACTTACTACATATACTTAATACACACTACTTCGATCCTGGCAACTTCATTAATTTCTACATCAAGACAAAGCAAGAGAACAAGTTGTTCCAACCTTTCGTCTTCTGAATTAGAAGTAGAAAAAAACTTCTAAATAAGAACATAAAAAGTCTTCAAGTGCTCTCATACACTCTATTATTATTTTCATTTGATAACAAAACTGAACAGGGTTTTGCATTGTCATTTATATGCATTGTGCAGCTCTCTTTTCCTATTTCCATGTCTCTATTAACATTAACCCACAGCTCAACTGCCATTTGTAACTTCTGTAAAGAAAAAGAAAGAAAATGGAAGCAGAGGATCCTTGAAGGCGGATTGTGAGAGTGAAGAAATAGGAGATGAGATGGCATTCAGGAGCTTCTGACTGTATGTAAGGAAATCATATTTGACAGCAAAGGTGGGCAAACACTCAACACAGCCCCAGCAGTAATTTACTATTATACATTAGATAGCAGAATGATGGAGGAAGCAGATATACAGCATTCCACTCCAAAAATATCTCTATGTAAAAGCTGAAGAGAAAAACGCAGTTAAACTGAATAAAAGAGAAAGGTTGAAGCTGAAGTAACAAGGAGAGTACAATGTTTATAAATAGAAATATACAGCAAAAGGAGGGATCAAGTTGGTAGAAATCAGTTACAAAGATCAAGGCTGCTGCAGAAGGAAACTAAGACGAGTGAAAAAGAGAAATGTCTATAGTCATGCTTTAAGTCAAGATCATTCAACACAATTTTCTGAATTTATCTAGTAAAATAGTTAAATGAAAATTCATCGAGTCATCTGTCCCAACACCTCTACCTTGTGTGTTTCCATCCTGTGTTTTCCTTAAACTTTAGATATTCTCCTTGTATAAAATTCTATGCAATGTGCAACTTGGTTCAGCCTATTTTATTTTTATTACATGCAAGGATAGAGTAAGATGATATTCATTTTTTGCATCAGTCACTCCCTCTTAAGGTCTGCCTTCTGCCATTTTGAAACTTGACACAATGCGGATAGTAGACAGTGCAATTGTTCTCTGGGAAGGAATGCAGAACAGAACAAGAGCCTTTTCTGTTGTAGGGCTGAAAGTACTACTGTCATTTCATCACATTGTTTTAGTCAGTAAAGTCTGTTAAATGACAGGATATAAAGTATTCCCCCAGAGGATTTAAAAGACTGTATACTAATATTCATAAGAACATCATAATAAATATAAAAAACAGAACTGTTCCCAAAACATGGTTGCTTTTTTTTTCAGAAGGATGAAGAAGTTTCATAGAATATAAACATACTCCTACCAAACACATTCTACTAAACTTCCTTATCCTTGTCCGCAAACATTTTAAATTATTTACAAATGACAAAGTTTTAAAAATGAATAGCCTTGAATTTTTCAGAAGAATTCATCAATACCTTTCATTTTCTAATTTCTCTAAAAAAAAAATCTAATTAGGTCATGTCATGTTCCCTTCATCTGAACAAATCACACCAAAGACACTTCTGAAGCTAACTTACAGCAGTGTCTTTCAAATAAACAAAAATTATTTAAGAAAAGTATCAGCTATTTCATTTCCTTCTTTCAAAGACCTCTGTTTCAACATATTTTACTTTATAGGACACCTTAGAAACATTACCGCACTGATCATCCTTACTGTAATCTTTTAGAACAACAAAATTGAAGTGAAAAGATCAACTAATTTGTTAAGTATGTATAATATCTTTGGAAGACCAGCAGCAAAATGTCTTTCAAGTCCTAGCTTAGTACTCAGTTACAAACAATTACCTACCAACATGTATTCATTAATTTATGCACTCTTTCAAGTCCTATTTAATACTTGGTATCATATAATCATGTACCAGCACATATTTGGTAGTTAATGCAAATCGGATAATTTCGTTCAGAGACTGGTTCAAGCCATTATAATACTTCATATTTCAATTTTTGGAATAAACGTTTTGAAGCATTGCATTGAAGCAATAGTATGATCTTCAGTTTCAATGATGATACAAATTCATACTTCTAGAGCCATTTCAGGAGTTCATGTGTATATATACATGCAGCATATATTTACATATACTGTGTGTATATATTTATCATAAAATATCCAGAAGTGGTAGTTACCCACATGTAACATGGAGTTCAACTCCTGAAAAAGCTTTCTATTGACCTAAATAAGATAATAGATAACATAACTTCTCAGACCAAGAAATCTTTCCTCCCCTTAACAGTGGTGTATGCATATTCCTATATTATGGGCATATTATCTTTCAGCTGTTCAGTTTTCAATATAGCAAAATAAATTTACCAAAGTTGTCAGTGACATAGAGAAAATGGATCTTTCATGAACCCTTACAAGTTCACTTTCTTAAACAGTTAGGAAGAACACTCCAAATTCAATAAACACAAAAGCCTTTCATACATCACACTGTATAAGAATAAGACAAAAAACTTGGTTTGGCAGAAATGTCTGTTCCTCTCCATTGTGCTATACTTCCTACCAAAAAAAGAAGTATTTGTATTTTAAATTGTTTATATACTTATTACTGATGAGCAACATTTTCCTCATGCACAATAACACTAACCAAAATAGTTTAAACCTTTTTTCATCTATTTGATACAATAATTCTCTCCAGTTAATTAACACTATATCTATATATACATAACAATAATACATACCACAACTATAAATTGTTCTGACTCAGCAAGATCATTATATTCATCTTTCAATGCAGCTAAGGCATTCATTTGTTCCTGTTCAGGAAGATTCTTTAGTACACTCTAAAACAAAAATACATTATATTAAACTTGGTATAATGAACGTGCTATGATCTTCAAATAACACACTAAAAATAACATAACATAGAAATACACACGAAAATTATACTTTCATTTACATAGCTTAGACACTATATAAACTTAAAATCAAACCAATAATTAATACATACCTCTGTTACTTTCTTCAATTTGAAGAATGCCTCTCAGTATTAAAAAGCTACAGAAAAATTCTCAGCTACTGTCAGACCCTTAAGAATTATTCTTCACCTGCCAACCTTTTTGCCCTCACAATTTACTCATTGCCCTCATATACTACTCATTAAATACTAAGCAAGAAAAAATGGTCTGCATCTAGTCATACATAACCATGTAAAAATAATCTTTAGTTCTTATTCAAAATATCTGTACACAATAAAAAAGGACAGTCTCAAAATTGGACAAATATTCTGGAAGGTGAAGTCAGCTTTCAACATTTTTGAAGACACATGAACTCAGCTGAGTCCATACTCCTGAAAGTCTGTTTTATTACATGAATTTAACTCCTGTGTCCCTCCCACCTTGGTCCTCAAAGATAGGAGAGAAAAGAAATAGATCTCTGTTCTGTCCACATTCTAGTCCTTCAAACATTTGAAAATGAATTCTGAGAGGATGTGCTCCATTGCTCTTCCAAGGCTTCAAGTCAGATCACTGTTCTCTTCCATGCAGAACTCAGCCATAGATAAATGATCAGTGCGATGCAAACTACTTGTTTTGGAAAACACACATCAAACAAAAAGCATTGCCTAAAAGGATTTGTAGAGGGAAGAAAATGTTTTTTTCTTTGTTTGTTTAAGTCCAACATTTAAAGGCTGACGCTTTCTCTTACTACTTAGTTAAAATGCCCTCAATTCTGCTAAAAATTGGTATTTTACATCAGTATGCTTAGAAGATGTACTCTTCCAAAAACAAAAAGAATGAATTTTCCTAGCATGCTGTTCCCACAGAACTTCATTGTCATCAATCACGTACACAGAACTGCACAGTCATCATTGATCATGTACACAACCTGCTTAATCCAATAAATCTTACTATGATAGTGTAAGATCAAAAAGAAGCAAGAAAAAAGTACTTCAAAGGAAAGAGCAGTTGTCTGTATGCCCAGTTAGGCAATCATAGAATCGCAGAATCAAATTTGGAAAAGACCTCCAAGATCACCTATACCAATCTGCTACCTACCACCAATATTTCTTGACTAAACCACATCTGAACATTTCTTGAACACTTTCAAGGATGGTGGCTTAACCACCTCCCTGTGCAGTCCATCCATTCCAGAGCCAACCACTCCTTCTGAGAAGAATTTTTTTTTTTAATATCCAACTTGAACCTTTAGATTTCACCACTGTGATACTCAGAAAAAAGCAGTTTCTACACGAGTATTTTCACGAAGTTCAAGTTTAGTTAAGCATGAAAGAAAGCAAGGTTTGTTTTGAAGTTTTCCAATTAGTAATACTGAAGACTATTAAACTGTAGATTAGTTACTGAGTCACTTAATTGGAAGATCAGAACAAAAATAAAGGAGAACGGAAATCAGATAGATTGTAGAGCCCCTTTACTCTAATACATTTCTGAAATTGTCCTTGGAAACAGAGAAGCAACCTCCTTGCGGTCATCAGGTAAGTCTCCTTGCTCTTAGAAGTAACTCTGACAGATCAATTATTCATAACAATGAATCAATTGCCAAATAAAAAGGAGAAGCTTGGTGTCAGACAAAACTGCAGATTACAGTCAAACTAACTTAATTTGATAAATTCAATTTATACCGTATGTTTGGAAATGCAGTAGAGCTAATTTTGTTTTTAATAAAATCCATGTTAAATTTTCACTAAACTATGAATGTTAACTGTGTAAATAACAGGCAATTCAGTAGCCCAGTCTCTGTAGGACAATCACTTTTCAGGACCAAGAAAGGAGGAAATGACTCATTTAGAAAGCCTTAAGGGAACAGGAATGGGGACACAAGCAGGTGCAGTGAAGGATGACAAACAGAAGCCCAGCACATTTGCCAGACAAGCATCACTTACTGAAGACTGGATCACCTAACAGCTACAAAATTATGAATCTGCACAGGATATTAAGAACTAATTAAACACTAATATCATCTATACATTGATTCAGGTTTGCCCGCTTCTCTGTTGCGCTGCCACTTCCAAAAAGTTTGTTCTAAAGATCTGGGAATCTGTCTTCTCACTGGCTAAGAAATCTTGGCCTTAAAGATCAAATGACAACAGGAGCAGGTCTGATGCACAGACAAGCAAAAGTTTTTAAAGATGTGTGATGAAACTTCATTAATGGCTAAACTACATGAATGGTCTCAAGTTCAAAAGCTAATATCAGATTTTCTTTTGAAAGAGAAACATCATAAAGTGAGAAATTAAAAGGTACTATTAACAAAAAATCTTCTTTAAAAACAGTTTTACAGCTCTATATAACCATGTAGAAAAGCAGAACAAAAACAAAACACTACATTCAAAAGAAGCATTTGTAGCTGATACCCAGAAAACTCTGGGTACACTATTCTTACTTTTGAATTCTTAAAATTTTAACATCATTACTACATGAAAATAGGCAACAAACAGAATTAGCTATTGTTCACATACCTGAACAAAGGTTTCAGTCAGCTTCTCTTCATTAACCTCTAAAATGATATTTTTTATTTCTTCATAAGGCATACGTAGAGAACCCAAAAAGATTGCTGAAATTCAGTAATAATTAGAATCAGAAAGACAGATCCAGGAATGCAAATTTCAACTCTAGCAACAACTCAAAAAACTCATCACCCTGATTTAAATTAAGATAACTCATAATGAAAGTTTCCTATATAAAACAAGCACTACATGAAACACATTTCTATTCAAATTACAATAAATCTTATTTCTCAGAAATGAAATAGTGACAAGTTTACTGTTTAAGCAGTCCCAGTTGCTCCTGGGTGGTGTCACTCATCTGTTAAAATTAAGCTCCAGTTTTATAAAAAGCAATAAAAAGTATTTGTATTACTATTAGAAGAGATTTATTCAGCCATTTGAAGATTTCAGTGTCTATTATGTTTATCAAGCTATAATCAATTCCCAAAATTAATAATTTGTAGAATATTCACATAATATTCTTTATAAAAAATTCCTTATCAAAAGAAAAAAACAAAACAACCTAAGTCCTTATAAAAGAGGCTATATGTATTGTACACATTTCAAAGATGGATTTCTCAAAGTAATTTGATCTCCAGTGTTATAACATCTCAACAGAGTCCTGTTCTGAAAACATCAAAACATCTCTAATACACACAGATTAACGTACTGCTTTTCAGTGTGTTTCAGGAGTGCTGTATATTCCATCCAACTACTATGGTTGACTTTTATGCAACCATATTTTCAATTCCTGGTTTGAATTTTTATATCACTCATGTTATTGCATATTTTCTGCTTATGGAAGTTTATTCATGAAGAAGGTAATAAACAATACAAAGATTTAGTTTTAGAAACTTGATTTACCACAAGCTTTTATCAACTAGTGACATCTTATGATATTTTTTATTAAAATAAAAGCATACTGCTCTTAAAATTAAAAAAAAAAATCAAAATTAGTTAAAGAGACACAGCTATTTTCCTTATAATGGTATTATTTGCTCCTGATTTATCCTATTTGGCAATATCCTCTTTAGAAGTCTAGCTGCTACCATGCTCTTTCTGCATTGCTCTAACCAAAGAATTATCAGACCTGTGAGCTGAGAGGCCATAACCTAAACCCTATCAATGCTGACTTTGCTGAATCAGTGACTATAATTTAATTATACTTCCTGTCCAAAGAAATTATAGAAAAAAAATCAACCTTCTCAGTACAAAAGCAATTCATTAACATTTAAGTCTACAACATTTTTTGTTACATTTAGGCTTTCCAACATTGTATAACGCATTTAAACCATACATGTACAAAACTTTTCTGAGCTAAAAAGATAAAAATCGATTCACGTTGCATACTTTAAGAAAAATATTGTAGATATAAACAAAGGAAGACCATTTAAGAATATCCATGTAGACAAGATAATTACATATTCAGCTGAAACATTTGACATCACTTACATAAGTTTTGTGAAGTTTTTCCATCCAAAACTCTTAATACTTTGTTCTTTTTCTTTGACTGTTCTATTTTCTTTTCTTCTTGTTTTTCTACTGGCTTTTTAGCTAGGGAAAAAAAAAAAAAAGGTATTTATTAAATATTACAACTCTTAAAAGACTAATAGCAACTTAGCCAGAAAGCCATACTACATTTGTAAGAATCAGCTCAAGGAAAAGTGAATACTTTGCCTCGATGTACTGTAAAATACATAAAGAATCAAATAACATCAATTTATAAAATTAGAAGGGAAATAAAACTTTTATACAGCAACACCATTTTTTTGTGTGCACTATCAAATTGTTGCTTATTTTAACCCACACATTCTGCTATCTCAAGATCCAGTTTATTGCAAACATCGTTAAAAATGCATCAAACAAGTATTACCTCAAAGCACATGAGTGCCCTCTGTTGAAACACAAATGCCATTTGAATATCTTCATTCAAAACCAATAAGATAAAATTCGACATTTATCACCTGCAGAGGTAGGTTTTTACTAGTAATTTTCTTGCCATTTTTAAAGAGCAAAACAAAAAACATAACACTAGCTTTGTATTCAGTACTTCAAATTATACAAAAAGCAACATGGTAACATAGTAGCTAAAAGGTACACTAAATTTTCTGCATAATTCAACACACTTATGGGTTTATACTATTTGAATGATTAGTTGATCTTGGGCATTTTCATACCAGCATAAGCTAAACCAGTCCAAGACAGTTCCCTCACCTCCAGCTATCTCTAAAAAGCCTAAGGCAGAAAAAGCTAAAAAGAAATGACAACTCTACAACAATGCACCGCTTGCTCTTCACTGTGCCCTGCTATTATTCTGCATGCACGTATGTCAACAGTTTTTTCATAAAACCATGACAACGTATGATCAACTCAATTTATATCTGAACAAGGACAGAGCTGCACAACAACTTTTTTCAATCTCATATGCAGGCAATACTCAAAACTCGCAGCACTGACCTGTTAACTATAATATGCTACAGTTCAAAACCCTTAAGTGATCCGCTATGAATTAACCAAATACTTAGTACTACTTTTTCCCTTGGTTAAACAAGGAAATAAAACTAGGTACTCAACAGCTATAAAATAAAAATCAGTTAAGAAATGAGTTCTCCCGTGACAATGCAATAAACATTATAAGTTCTGTTATGTAAACAGAAACTATTGAAAAGCATAAACTTGTGTCTGGTGAGACAGTTAGGAGAAATGACTCAAGAAGATAAATGACCTATTCATAGCTTTATCTGTTTGAGACCTTCTGGATCTCCATAAATAACAAAGTCTTTAAGTAAACATGGTGAAGAACACATCACCACCAATCTGGTCACTATCTACTCTTGTCGCGTCAGTTGTGAACGGAAGACAACAGACCCATTCCTTAGTTAGCTAAAACAAAATAATTAAAGCCAAAGTTCATCTCTTCACTCTTGAAATATTGCAAGGTTAACCAAAATATTCAGTATTCAATAAGCAAAACCAAGGGAATTAAATACTTATGTTACCATGGGATAATTCACATATACCTGATCAGAAATAGTGAGAGAAACAGCTTTATGAGAAAGAACTTAATGGCAAGGGTGTTACACAAGCTCAATAAGTAACTAAATTAATAAACTAAATGAATAAACTGGATTTGAAGGGGTTCAGTTTTTAAATCATAGGGTTTGTTTGGTTTTTGTTTGCTTATTTTTAAGAGACCCATATAAAACAGTCTGACATAAAATTCAGAACAGTATTCAAACAACCCATTTTCAAATCTTTCTCTCAACTGTTTCCAGACCACAGTACTCAATGGGTTGTGAAACTAGTAGCCACAATTAGAACACAAAACCAAACCTTCAACAGTTTTGTAATAAACAGCTACTCTTACCTGCTTCAGCCTGAAGGGCTGTAACACAATTCCTATATAAATACTTAATATCTAGGTTTGAGTAAATCTTTTTCATTTGGAGAAGACTAAAGTTTCTTTTCAAAGGTTCTAATCGTTTCAAGCATGTGATTAAGAACTCCTAGTTAACTCAACACTAAGTCACAAAAAAACAAGGAGAAATACCTAAATCAATGCTTACTGACTGCAAAATTGCAACTCAGAATCAACACCAATCTTACCAACTTAGGAGTTACAAGAGACATAAAATTACTAGAAATTCTACTACATGAAGAATGCAAATGAGATTGACTCATGCTGGGAAGTATATTAAACAGAGTGCTAACAAAAGCCACACCTTTCCTGTTCTGATCATTTAGTCCATTTTAGCAGTGGCTTGACTGCAGCACAACCACGAATTACAGAATTCATAGAAACAACTGAATAAAGTAATGCTACTTGATAAGTTTTAAGATCAAAATGCTACTACTGGCCAATCTCCCAACCTTTTCAAGAATTCCTTTCAAAATGAGATCCCGCCAAGGGAGAGTTGAATAAGGATTTTAGAGCAGTTAATATAGGGTAGATCAAAAAAAGTAAAATTAGAATACATAGAAGCTGAAACACCTGTTTTACTTCATAGAGACATTGTGGTTTAATTACTCATTGTGGCACTGCTTATTTGTCAAAGCCCTTCAATAAAGGCAATAACTTGAATCTTCATTCAAAATCAATTGTTTTCAATACAACATCTTATAGACAATACTTATAGCTAATGACCAGGTTTCCATAACAGATTCAGTTACACTTTACAAAGAGGGTATAGTAGAGCGGAAATGCCACAACTACTTAAGCAATGGGGCAACGCAAGAAACAGGTCAGATTGCCAACATAATGCTATTTTGCTCCTATAGGGAAGCATCCTTTATAACTCAAATGGACTGCACCTGAGGCTTTACTTCACAGGCTTCAACCTTATTTCAAATCCCTGCTGAGATGGACACTACTCTAAAAAAGTTTTTATCCCCAACTTTAAGCACACTACTTATGCTACTTAAATGTCAAGCTTGATCCAACTTGCAAATTCCAGGCTCACCATTTTCTTCCCAGAATACACAAACCAAACTTATGTTAGTGCTTGAATGCTTTATCAGCCATGAAATGATAGCAGGTTCTTTTACACATACTATTAACACTGTCCAGGTCCTTTAGCAAGCCGCTATCTCCTTCACCAGTAAAAGAGTCTAGAAGCACAAGTATTTTGGCGTTGTGAAGGAGGCCTACATATCAGCACAGCAGAGTTCAGATTCAGAAAGTTCTGTCAAGTAGTCCTTACGTCAGATAGCAAACTGACAGTGCAAAGTTTGTTTTTTTCTTTTAAAATACCCTGTTCTACATCTCTATTTGATCTTGAGTGTAATTCCTTTTCACAGATATTTTCATAGGTGAACATGCAGATTTCTCGGTAACTAATACACACACAAATGGGTGCACATACAGGCGTGGACCAATTTTGTCTCCAAGAAAGAAAATTATGGTTGCATACAAAATGATCTCTCCCTTCAGACTGGAAGAAGCAATATTATTTTTCTTTTAAATTAACAATCAATCATAAAAGTGGCAAAACACCTACTAACGCACGGTTATTTCACACTGATTTTGGTTGGTCTTATTTTACCACGCATCTGAAGCTGAGAGGAGAGAGAAAGGGAAAGAGAGACAATATGATCAAGCAGAAGGAAGCAAGGTAATTTAAACATGGGCAGATGTCTCCTTGAAGAAAATACAGATCTAAATTCTCATGTTATATAAACGACACTGTTTTTTTACATTCAGAATTCAGTTCTATTGTGTTATTAAAAACAAACTGTTTATCAGCATTAGAGGGAAAAAGCTGATGCAACATGCTGAAAAGGGTTGTTTTCTGTTGCTCTTGTATTACGCAATCAACCCACGTGCACCTTAAGTGGGTACTTCAGTAGGGAGCTAGTATAATCCCACAAAAAGGGCACTACTTGTCTCAGTGTTGATTTGAGACAGTCCTTATCAGTTTCAGATGCTCATGTGAGGTCTAAACAAAAAGCAACACTAAACATGTTATATAAACAGTAAATTTATGTTATGTAAATTTACCATGACTAATGATAACCATGGCAAAAAACATACACAAAGGTGTTGAAATACTTCAGAGACTTAATTAAAAAAAATAGTAACTTACCACCAGTACCTTACTTCTGTACCAAAAAAGCAAGCATGCATGACTCCAAAATCATTGTTCTACACCTATTCATTTAGCCACTGCATGTCATTACATGAGAAATTTTTAAAAACACAAATTTTTACTTAATGATTCTAGAGCTGTTAAATCATTTGCTTCCACGTTCAGGTTCTCAGTTTGTGTTAACCCTCTATTTTTTTTATTATTATTTATTGCTTAGCTTAAGAGTAAAAATCTTTACTCATGAATATGGCTAGGATCAAAATTAAAGGAATAAATGAAATCAGTGTTTACCATTTTATTATTATGCTGTATCTTAATCTATATTTTGTATTTGCATTATCAGAATAATCACTTATTAAATAAAAATAGTTTTCTGAAAAGAAGCATATACTAAAAAAGAAAAAAAAGGGGGGGAGAGCAGAGATATAGATGATGTAAGTGAACTTCAGTCTGTCAGAACCTGAGCCTTAATTTTCTCTATTTTCTCTTAAATCTTTCTTCACAGTGAACAAAAGCCCATTTATTGTCATGGGAAATGAAAGACTAAGTTCATCTTATTTCCATCTGGTAGATGGCTTACCAGCTGCATTTACTGGTATTAGACAGCAAAGGTAAATACACAAAATAAATTATTTCTTACTCTTTTTACCAGAAAAAGAAATGCAAAGCTAACAGGTGCAAGAATATGGGGAAAAATTAACTGCCAGAATAGTTTTTAAGGGCTATATGTCTCTCTTTCTCTCTTCTCTCCCTCTACACACACACACACACACACACACACACACACACACACACAGAATGAAAGACATACATAGATAAATAAATAAAATACAGGGAGAGTTTTATAAAATATAGGAGTGTCTTGAACAACTAAAGTTATTAATTATGCTGAGATATTAGCTCTGGGAAAAATAAAAGAGATCCCATGAGATAATGTGGAAGAAAATTGTAATAAAAACCTAAGAACACTAAGTAAACAGGCATTCAGTATTTTTTGAACGCCACAAAAAGATAAGTGAATTTTACTAGAACTTCTCTGAACTTGACTAAATTGATGACCTTGCAAAACTATTGACAAGTTTTTATTTTCAACAATGTTACCATAGATGTGTTATTTGCAGAAGTACTCAACAACAGAAATAAACTAGCCTAGAATAGTTCAGTTGGGAGGGACTTTCAGAGCCCATCAATTTCAAGCTTGATTGCTTCAGAGCTAAAAGTGAAAGCATATTATTAACAACATTATCCAAACACCTTTTGAACTGTAGCAGGCACGGGGCACCAAACATTTCTGTAGGAAGCCTGCTCAGGTGTTTGACCACCCTCATGAGGAAGACATTTTTCTTAGATGTTCTTTCTGAACTCTCTGGCACAACTCTATGCACTCCTGCACACTCTGACGTCAGTTCTCAGGAAGAAGAGATTAGTACCTTCCTGCAAGCTTCCTCAAGAAGTTGCAGAGAGCCACGAAGCCTGCTTTTAGCCTCTATTCCTCCAAACTATACAACCTCCATCCTCAGCGCATCCTTGCAGGACATGCCTTCCAATCCTTTAATTAATTTTGCTGCCATCCTCTGGATCCTTTCAAGGACTTTAACATCCATTTTATATTGTGAAATCCAGAACTGCACACAATATTTAGAGTGTTGCAAATGTGGTGGGATAATCTCCTCTTTTGACTGGCTGACTGTGCTGTGTTTAATGTAGTGCCCAATGCAGTTTGCCTTCCTGACTGTCAGGTCACACTGCTGGCTCTTGTTGAGCCTGCTGTCAACAAAAGTCAAAGCAGATAAAAGTCAAAGAAAGGTAGAGAGAAAGGAAAGTTGTACATAATGTTATCTCAAACTTGCACTTTTTCTCTCCCGCCGCTGATACACTGACAATAAATCCCTCAATTTTCTCACCACACAATTTCTTCAATCAAACTGAAGTGCAGCAAGTACCTGAGGCCTGGTTAGCACAGCTGGCTCAGCCTGTGAACTTGTAACAACCACTTGTTTCAAGTTGAGTAGAAAAAATATGACCAAGCTTTTGTTCTAGAAAACAGAAGGAACTCTGAAAAGTTTTTGTGTGCTCGAGGAAACAAAATGAGATCATAAGTGCAAATGTGTCTAGAATGAATGAGAGCCTGGACAACGGCAACAGCAAATCAGAAAACAGTGCAAATTTAAGACAGCAGACACCAAGGAGATGATCATCTTCAATCCTGTAACTGATGGAACTTCAGAGTATTTCATGGCTCCCACATTAGAGACTCTGGGAGATGCCAGGGCCCTGCTTTTGTATAATGCTCAGCATAGCTGAAACCACAACTCTTCTCCTGCATTGCATCACCTCTCCTGCAGAATGTGCTAAGTAGAATGTCACACATTTATATGCATAATTGCATTTACTGTGATTAAAGCAGTTTGGTTCCAACATGGTCATACAGACTGAAAACGTGACAAACCACAAACCACTTTCCTTTACATCCAGAGATGAATGCAGAAGCATTAACAGATGCTGGCCACACCTTCTTGTCAATCAAATCACCAGCTGTGTGGTTTCATGTTTATTCCCAATGCCACCTGGCATTTTCCAGTTCACCTAAAATCACTCAGTTATCAATTCCTCAAGTGAAATTAATTAAGCACTCCTGCTGTCACTCTGTCCTTTCCGCAATCAGAATAATCAAATATCTAATGCAGCATTAAAAAAGAAACAAAACAGTAAACAATTTTATTACAAATAAAGCAAGCAATTGATCTGAAAGTAGTTCTTAGTTTGAGATCACGAGATTAAAAACCAGCAGGAGAAAAAACATTGAACATCTCTTGACATCTCATATAGTTTTTGCCTAATTAATGTAATCAAGCTAGAGGAAGTGACATCAGCCTAACGTATTCTGCTCTAAGGAAGAAAAAATTCCTGTCTTAGTTTTATAAATAAGCTCTGTTAATAAAAAGCAAGGGTACTGTATTCTTCTTATTTACCCTTCTAGAGCAAGTGACTGCTATTGTATTTCTCCATCTCTTTTAAGGAATATATAATATTTTTATTCCGTTAACATTGCCCTAAAATGGTAGCAAATAGCCTAATTTTCAGCTGCCATTTGACAAACTGCATCAGTAACTCATGCAGTTAAGCTGCATAGTTAAAGCATACTTTAATAAACATTCTGTACTAGATTTGCTTCCAGCTTTCTATCAGTACATGCCTGGAGGACTGAGCAAATAGCAACAATTAAGCAAACACAAATGGTCACAGAAATACATGCAAGTATTCATCCTGAGCATTAGAAATCAAACAGCAGGCAAACTGATTGAACTGAAAATATCCTCAGTGGGCTTACTTAACTGTGTTGTACCATGTGTTGTAGGAAGCTGAAATAAAAGCTAGCAGCCTTTTCCATTAACTCTTTTATCACATTCTCTCCATGGATATTCACATGGCACAAAGCCCCAGTATTGTCCAATCCATTTCTCCCTTTGCCACTGCCCATATTTCAACATCTACAACACAAAAGACAGCTTTTTCTAAGAGGAGATATTTAACCTTGGTGCATGTTGCCAGTCACAAGATCAGCCAATGCATTTTAGCAGTAACATGGCAAGTTTTTACATGAGTCAGAGAAAACATTTGTCCAAAAAACTAAAATGCTGCATACAATGACAGCTATAATTTAGATAGTCACATGTCTCAGTTTGTTTCCCTCCTCTTAGATATCAGGTCATCATCACTGCAGAACCACCAGATACAATATTAAAATCAAAGTGAAATTAAATGCTGAAGAAATATTTCAAACATTTTCATAAGCTGAATGTAGTTATTATTAAAAACAAAAATATGTAAATGGAAAGTTCAGCTATTGTTCCTCTTAACTAGGTTCATACAAGGCATATCTTTCCTAATACAGACATTGATGTGAATTTCACATCCCAAACAACTTTTAGAAATAATGAAATTAAAAATCCTAAGATCCCAAAATCTTATTAAACAACCAAGTTACATAATGGTGTTTAATTGCACTGAGTAAGACTTCATGATAAAGGTGTTTTTTCCCCCCCACTGTATTATTTGACCTATGGATTTCCTGACTATTTGTGCTAGCAATCAGACGTTTCCCAAATGCATATTTCAAATATCATCTCCCTTAAAAAAAAATATTCTCTCTTATCAAGTTTTAGAACAAATTCACATGAAAAACTGTTTCAGTTGTATTTATTTGTATCTCCAACTCCTACATCTGCTTATCATTTTCAAGATTTTCTGCAGTCTGTAGTTTAAGTATAACACAACATGACCTGGTTACAGCCTGACCCAACTAGTGAACTACACAGCATTACCTTCTTCTGTTGACTGAGTACTCGAGAAACATGAGAACTTCAATTTAATGATTCCTAAGAAGAACTTGATCCTCCCATTAATTTCAAGTTGAAAAGGAAAAAAAAATTACTATACCTGAGAAAAATAGTTATCAATATTAATAAACTTCGTAATTAGGTGAAAATTATCGCTGTATTAAACTGATTAATAGAAAAACCTTAAAAGGGATATTCTCACAGCTATCAGATCCAAAGACTAAATTCATAAGGAAAGATTATATTAGAACCATAGAATTGCTTAGGTTGGGAAAGACCTTGAAGATCATCAAGTCAAACCACAACCTCACCCATCCTACCCTAACAACCCTCCACTAAATCCTGAGCAGGGACATATTAAAAACAACAGGGGAAATATCTTCCTTAAGAACTGAAATCTTGGAAGCTGGAAAGCTCTCAGTCACGCACTGAAATCAAAATACCAGACTTAACTGTGTACTGGCATACATACTCAGTCTTTTCCAAGAACTCCTTAATATACACTAATATCCCTCTGGGCATGCACTGTTGCATCTAAGGTGGTCATACGACCTCTTTCTCCCTGTTTTTCCATCATCAGCTTCATGAGAGACTTTTTGCTGACCTCTAGCTGATTTTCTCCAATTTGGCAAACATCCACTGCTTGCTGGGCCATTATGAGCAATTTCCAAAACAATATATGTGAAATCTAAGAACACAGTCCTTGCACCTGGTAGATGCAAAGACACAAGTAGGACACAAGTAGTCTATTATGACTCCAGTGCTTCTTGTAAGGCAAAAAATCACTGAGAAGTATAAGGCTGTTCACACACCAAGCAAAACTGAAACAAATGTCTTAGAAGTAGCGCTCGTTGACTCCTTTTGCTAAATATACTGGTTCTTAAACTAATATACTGATCCCCATCACTAAACCAGCCCACATCACCAACAGAATTAAGCCACTTATGCTGTAGCAGATTAAGATAGTCATGTCACACACGAGCACCAGTCCCTCAACCTTACCAGTCAGGTTTCACTATTCTCCTGTGCACTTTTAAATCATATACACAAACCGTGTTTTATTCTAAATATAAAAGATGCAATTTATGCTTTGCTTACCTTTATTTTGGCAACATAAGCAAAACGATTTATTAAAAAGGCATCTGTGCTAAAATGTTTATGAAAATGTCTTAAGTGCAAAAGCAAAAAATGTTAAAATTCTCCAAATTCCCTCCACAAGAACTACAGTCCAGAACATTGCAGATACTTTCACACTGATTTATAAAGATTAGCCAGTTCATCATGCTTATATTCTGCTTTTAGAAAGTTTTTTTCTCCCACCTCTTCACACAAGGAAATATACTTTTATTAGTTTGAAAATAACTATATTTTTTACTTTACAACACTTAATTCCTTCAGATTCTGTAAGTGTTGTTTGATTTCATCTTTACTACTTTGAGGGATCATTGACAAGTAATTCAATAACTCAACAAAATTAACTTTTTATCCGCTTATGTATCTAGTATTTTAAATTTCTCAACGAATTTAGAATGTTAATAGCATGATTGTTCACTCAATGCTTTAGATAGATACATTTTTTAAAAAAGCTATTTCCAAAGAACCTTAATTCATTTTGATAATGGATCTCTTAGTCTATGTAGTAGACATTTTCAAACGAAAGATATTCTATTCAAAGCACCTCTCCATAATATTACAGCTTCAGCAGCTAATAATCGGACAAGTTGCAGCCTTAAAAGTAGATGAGGACCTTTTAAGAGCAAAAAAGACAACCGATCAGTTCTGTTCATAAAATAAACAGGCAAATATAGGGATAAAGTCTGGTTCTGATTGGCTGGCCTTTCAAAATATTTAAAAGGAATTGGTCCATGAAAACCAGCTTCATGGCTGAACTTCTGCTGAAGAACCAGTGTTATAGCTCTTAGCTGGTCAAAATGCTTAGCTCATGGCGTTGACTATTTTGAAAAAGTGTTTTGTAGCTAAGAATTCACTCCAACAAATATTGGTATTGTGATCTTTGCAGCTGTTGCAGCTTCTGTGGTAATAAAAAGGATGCTTTACTTTCAGAGCAACCTATGTACTTGCACAGGGAAAGATATGCCACACTTGAAGAAAAGTTCCATAACAGATAGTTTTTCCTTAAATGAGTCGTTCATGTTATCTTAACAGCATGGAAGTCTAGTTAATCATGTCCTGAGTACATAGTGTCAAATTACATATTTTTTTCCTATTATCTGACTTAATTTCCTATGTAAAAAATGAAATTGAAATGAAAAAAATCTTAAATAGTATCTCATTCTTCTTGCTATTTTGACATCAGACTAGGCATTCTTTCAAGTCTTTTTTTCTTACTGATTCATACTGAATAAATTTCATTCCAGGAATACACATAGATTTTTATTTGAAAACAAACACTTTAAAGATTCTTTTTTTCAGTTCAACTTTTGGATTTTTTTCTTTGAACTCATAGAAAAAACTGTAAGAACATTATAGATGAAGACTACTTCATGAATGTATTCATATTTCATGTTAATTAGTCCTTGTACACAATCCCTTTCCCTGGTGTGCTTAGTACATGTGTCTCTGTCCTCAACTACTCATTAAACATGCTATAGTTCATTTGAGCACTGCATCATTGAGACTGAAATAGACATTTGAGAACACATCACCTGCCTTTGTTCCTCTGCTGTACTTTATAAAACCACTACAAACAGAAGCTTTATTTCCCTCAGAAAAACAAGGCATATGGCAATATGTTCTACATACATACTAGCTGAGTCACCATACAGCAGACTGGAATTCCAAATGTCTTGAATATATGTTTGTCAGTAACACACACTTATCTGCATAGTAAAACTAACTGTTCTCTAATGGGTACTTCTGAGATAATAAATGTAGGAAAATTACAAAACAAAACAAAAAAACATGCATTTCAGTGTTTCCTCCCATTTCCCTTGACATTTTCTTTTTTATAGTCAAAATTGACTCTTCTCCACCTCTCCTCCGGTACTTCCACTTTTACTTCCTGAGCACCGGGGTCTGACACATTAATACGTAAGTTCTGAATGTTGCCACCCAAATATTAATATAGAACAACTAAAAGAACACTGCCACTACATTATTAAAAATGAGATCATTTTTTAGGTCTGATTTTGGCTTGTTTGGCTATTTCTACACAAATATGTCTTCCAGAGTTCAAACACCAATAACATTGCTGCACAAATACACCATAACACCTACACCAAGCCCTTTCTGAAAAATCAGCTCTCATTTCCAAAAATCAGATATTCATGACAAAAATACAGAGGGGAGATCATTAGTTTGTTATACATTTACAATTACCATGCGATTTCCAAACATTATTGGATGTGTGCCAATAAATGCTTAAAATTATTCAAGCAGTATAGTTGCATTTTACATAGAAGGATTCAGATTAAAAAATTGTTATGCACAAGAAAAGAAGAAAGCAGCCCTCCATGAATTCTGCTGCTAAGTCTTTGAGAAAACTACTAATTTCAACTTGTAGTAACAGCTAAGCAGCAGTTCAGTTCTTCACTATTCTATTAAAACTCTTCAAAACCAGCTTTTGTTTAATAAATTCCACAACCAAAAGACGGCCTTATAGCAAGCACATGTGTACAAGACTTCCTCTACAATCTGAATTCCATTTTACCTACAACATCAAATATGAAGGACTGAAGTTGGCAAACATTTCCTCCTAATTCATTTGCCGTGGCCGCTTCATTGTGCTCCTCTCATTTTAGTGAGAGGCATCCCTTCAACAAAAGGGGGTGCTCCTGAATAGCTACCATTTGCATAATGACTTCCTCATTCTAAAAAATTTACATGTGCTAAAATACAAGTAATTCTTAGGAGGCCTCATCTATGATTTTCCTGAACAATACCCAGCTGCAGTACAACTACATGCATCATTCTTGTGCCAATTTAAAAACCGTGCTTCTCTACTTAACTATCAAATTTCATTTATAAAGTAAACATCTATGAGGCAGTAAACATACAGTTACATTTTAGTATCTAATGCAAAACCAAACCTCCTATACATTTGGTTCTAATTTGTTTTGGGTTGTTTTTTTGTTTTTGTTTTTTGTTTGTTTTTTTTTTCCCTTTCCTCTGCTCATCCTTTTTCCTCATAATATTTTCAGGAAAGTAAGACTGATTATCATTATCTGGTACAAAGCACTTAATGCAGTTTAAAGGCAGAAAAACTTATTTCACTGTTATTTACAGCCAATCTTTTTTCCTCAAGAAACATATTCTTACACAATTACTTTTAAAATGATTTAAAAATGAACCCCCTGCTCACAAATAAAAACACCCAAAAATGCATTTTTATATAAACCTATTTCAAATAGTAACAATTGCAGACATCAGTTTACCTAAACAAAGGAACTTCTTCCATTTCCTAATTTGACAATAGTAATGGGATAAGACACTGAGAAGACAACAAAGAATGGCAAACTACTATTGTGCTTTTACTTCTTCATAGTACTTGAATTTATTTTTGTTGAAAAATACATTCAAAGATGAAAACAAATCAGATTACTTCTATACGAAGCTCAGACATTAAACTGCTGACATAATCAAACAGTCTAACGACATTAAATTCCTGTTAGACACAGAAGCACTGGGTCACCTACACCACAAAGCATTAGTTTCCCTTCTCTTTGAATTCAGATTTCTGAAAATGTGAGGGTAAAGAGAGGAATGAAAATTACATGTTGAATTAACCTGCAGACCAAGGGAGCCACCTGCAGTTCGGAATTCAGAAACAAATTCACTGGGTAGGAGTTAAATTCTTTTCTCTTTTTATTTCACCAAGAGAGTGCATATAGTTGACCTAGCACAACATGTGTGTTTAATACTGTTTTCTGTACTGAATTGAGACTAACACTCTCACAATTACAAATAGAGAATTGTGCTACAGGAATTTTGGACAAAACTTTTACAAGCTTTATGAAGTGAATTTGATCTGGGTTTCTTAACATATAGAGGTCTCTATGAAGGTAATGTCTCCTACTTATCTCCATGGAAACTTCAACAGATACAAAGAGCTCCATAACAATATTTGATTGAGCAAATTCTCATCTACAAAATGCTCTTTCAACCCAGTCACCAACACGAGCTATGGGTTTTCTCCAGCAAAGACCAAGAGCCTGCACACTGAGTTCATAGAAATCTGTACCAGCAGTGGTGATTCATTCTTGCTGTTGCCACTGCTGAAATGCACTGCCCACCATATCATAGTGCTCACAGTCGCTGTTTGGCCTCCATCAACTTTCAGCAAGTCAGTGAATGTCAATGGATGTCATTTTTTCCACACAAAGGAATTCAATGACACACCTTAACTTCATACGCACTTTATGTCAGAAGCCATTTTGTCAAGACTGCCCTTCTGCTGCCATCTGTCCCAGGAACAAAATTTAATATGATATTGGTGTGAAGGTGAAACCTCTACCACCATATTATCAACATTCACCTCCGATGTCATGGGCCAATAAAACAGGAGGCATTACTTTTGGAACAGCCCTTGTACTAATTTTACATTTATTATTTAGAATTTCTAATCCTTTTTCCTTTCATTTAAAAATAACAAATGTCAACAAATGCAGTTATTTTTTAGCTTAATGATATATAGACTTTATTCTTTAGTTTCTACTTAACTCTTCAGTAAATAATAGGTGAGAAATGATTATTAAAAACTTTTTTCCCCACTAAGAATATCATTACTCCAAGCTAAGAGAATATTGCATTGCAATAGCTTTGTAACATTCAATAAAGGATACTGCACACAAGTGAGATCAATCTTGAAACATTACATCACTTTGATAGAAAACTTAAAATTTGCTTTTATTATATGCAATCAATGATTTCAGCACAAATGACTGAAGCTAAAACATTAATCCTGATGAAAGAATGAGCACTGACTCTTTGGAAAACTAAGTGGTAATAGAGGGTGGAGAAATAATAAAATTTGTCATCCATATCTATCTACAAATAGAGCAAAAGGTGGGGATGAGAGTGTTGCCTACAGGCTTCCCGTGAAAATAGTCTGTCATCCTTTTTTTCCTCCCTCTCCTCATTATCAGATAGATGTGTAAAAAGGAAAAGAACATAAATTACTACAGAAATAAAAAAGAATGCACAAAACAGTTAAATAGTGAGCTACTGTTTAATAATCAGCAATATAATTAGTAACAATAGTATTTTAATTAATGTTTTATAAATTTTTCCTGATCACCATTTTAAAACCAAGCCTCAAAAGTTTTAGAAACTGCATTCAAATGTAGATACCAAAGGTAGGACTTCAGTTTTAGGATATCCACTTAAATTTTCATATTCCAATCGCTAAAACAATAACATTAAAACAATCTATTTAATATATAAATACTGAATGTATTCCATTAGACTAAAGTATAAACCTAAATATTTTGTTCAATAATATTTTGTGTACAAGTTGATTTTTACTTGTCCTTTCTCAATCAGACTCCATAAAGAAACAAGTATGAACTCAGGTATTAAAACCTTACTTTAATCTTCAAAAGATGCATCAAAATTATTGTTAAATTATATTTTGTAAGTCTCATCATAAAGAAGCAACAGAATTCTGATCAAGAAGTTTTCCCTTGAGGTAAGTTGGATGGATAATGAATTCTGTACTGGAACAATCCCAGTAGTTACAGACTATTATGTACTAATTACTACCTTTACAGATCTACTGTACACATAATTAATTTCTTCAGAGTACCACTATCATTCCTGACTGGCAAAATACACAACCTAAATTACAAGAGCCAGAAATTAACATGATCCTTTAGGGAGAAGGCATTAACTTGCTTTGTAGCGTTTTGCAATTAGACTATCAATCAAACAGCAAAAAGTGATTTTGATAGCAGCAGGCCAGATACACTGGATACTGTCACATTATAACAAAGTTACTTGTGCCATAACATTTTGATCATTCAGTTCCACTTAACAGAAGACACAATTATGTGTCTTCAATACCCACAAAATTGAACACCAACCTTTGAGATCGTATTCACAAAACACCAGTCATCATGCTACTGCTGATGGTGTTCTCCTTCAAGTAGGTAGCTGAGTATATAGTTTGATATCAGCTAAGGACATGAAAGCAAAACCTACCAACTTATTTTCTAGTTGAACAACATGACTTGCTTAAATGATTTGAAGATTCGTTATTGGTTCTTGTCAAGAACAGTGCAATGATTTTGTTTATTTTTAAAAAGTAGAAAAAAGTTTAACACAACAAAGTTTAATAGTGCTTAACACTATTTACTCCAGCTAATAACAACAGCTCATTAAATTTGTCACATCCTCTTTAGGCACATTTTTTACCACTGTATGAATTTCTGGATAATACAGTTTCTTAATTAACCAAGTCAAAAAGAAAAAGTAACTAGTTGGAAAGCAATACTATCTGCAACCTTTTCCTTTGCATAGCCACACAAGGAACTGTGTACACAACTGCCCCACTTCCTAATATTACTCAACTTTTTAAACAATAGGCATCCATACATTTCTAAAGACATGTGATCTGAAATACCACTTGTCAAAATGGTTCATGAGACTATAATCACCATGTCCATCTCTACATCTGGAAGGACAACTACAATCTCAAAACATTCATGTAAGATCTTCAAAGAAAATTTGAAGCCCTGAAGTCTATTCATCATAGAAGCCCTTAATAGGTATTCAGATTCTTCATTTATTTTGAAGGGAACAAAAAAAGAAAATCCTTCAAGAGCGTACTACAACATTAATAATTAGATATCAGCTTAGTTCAAACTGCAAGATTGCCAAAGATTTTGAGATCTTACAGATAATACTTCTAAGCGCTTTCCCTGTTTTCCTAGTTGTGCTTGGTAACTTACTTTACAGATTAAGTACTGCAGCTTCAGTAGTAATTTAAACCTAAAACACTCAGAACATCTATATTTAAGTATCTAATATCGCAACAGGGACTAAAGAAGCAACCCTATACTTATTCATTAAATATAGTTAAATCAAAATTCTGTTCTGAAGTAATTTTTTTTTTAACAGTCAAGGAACAGTCTTTTCCTTCAGTTGCTATTCACATTGGCATTCTGCATTCCCGTGGAATACAAGATAAACACTAAGTCATCAGAATAAGATTTCTTTTTTTTTTGAAGACTGTCAGTTTTCTCCCACTTACACACATATTCGCTTATATGTTGACTCTGCTCTCTAGAGGATATAAAATGCATTTCTATTTGTTACTCCTTACTACTCCTGCAATATACTGAGAAACCACATCAAAAACTGGGACTAACAGGAAGAGAAATTCAATCAAAAAAATTCAAAATTCAGATCATGCTTTAAATTAATATTTTGGTGATCAATGAGCCAGTGTCCGTCAAGGTAAAGGGTGAGGAACCACCTACCACCAGTTTTATAACTGTGCAACTAGGTCAACAAGAACTTTCTCTCTTACAAAACTAAAAGCTATGTCAAAATTTCAAGAGTTTTTTTTTATTATTATTATTCCCAGCATTTTTAATGAAGCTTTTTCAGGAATACAGAAATATTTCTCCACATCGCTGATGAAAGAATTCAGCTCAAGGGAGAACCTTGTCACCTGCATTAAGAAGGTTCTCAATCTCTTGTAAATACTATCTGTTGTCATAGGATCTTCTCCTTGAAGGTTTACTTGGTTTGCCATCACACCAAAACCAGCGATGAACTCCACATTTTAACCTTGTGGAAAAGTTATATAGCCATTTTTCGTGTGATGAACCTGGAGTATTTTTTAAATGTCTATAAGCATTAACAATTAGCAGAAAAGCTATTTAGATGACATACTGAATAGCCTCATTTGTACTTCAAAGCTCCAGCATAGTTTTTCTTTTCACTTCATTGTTCTCTCTAGTAGTTAAGAACCACTCTACATGGTAGTCCAGTAAAAATTCATAAAATATCCGATGCTTTCCTAAGGTATTGTGCAAAATTTAAAGAGTGTACAGTCACATTCATCCTGCTTTAGACATCCTGATATAAACATCGATCACCAAAGCCAGTAATAGCGTAATTTAAAGAACACACAACTTTTGGTGAAGACGATGCTTAGATTATACACAAACATTTAAACATTAAAGGCCTGTATTTAAGAAGAATTTTCCTTAAATAAAAACTCCATAAGTATTCCACATTAATCTTTATATTTGCTTTTTTTTTTAAAAAAAGATGTATGTCTCCAAGATATGCCACAGGCAGACATAACGTTTATCTAGTCTGCACTTGGAGCCCACCAAGAGTCAGTAGGGCATAGCTGCAGTCTCAAACACCTAGAGAGGTAAAACACTGAGGAGACAGCTGTGTGAAATATATGTGTTCCTGAGATTTGAAAGAGAATGGAATGATTGACCAGAAGCTTTGCAAAATATTCTGAACTTAACTCCACAAGAAGGAACAAGAGTGTAGCTTCTGTCGTAGACTTAGGGCTCCTTCACCTGATAAGATCAATCAGTCCTTTAACTGCTTCTTCCCAAGTTAAAACAACACAGAATACAACAACAAAAACACACCACCAAATATACACAAAATCTTTAAAGAGAATGTTTTCAACCAAGTTGGTTTCACAGCATTAGGCACATTTTAGTTGTTATTTAAGGGCATATATTAATTGATAAAATTTAAGTCTTGGTTTTAGTTGTACAAAATTTTGATTTACCACAGCAATATGAGTAAGTCAATTTTTATTACACATTAAACCCTCCGAACATGGAAAACCAAGAACCACCCAACAAGATTATAGGGTCTGAATATAAATTTAGATTAGGATTTAATTTGAAGATTCACATCTGCCTGCAACACATAATGCAACTTTGAGACATACTACTGCATACCATTGCTATCATCCAAGGCCACAGAATGAGGTGCAATTCCTCTAACAGATGGTTATGCTAAAATATACACTGCATATCACCTTCCTGCTTTGAAGTACTATATAATTCTGTAATACTGTACAAAGAATAAAAACACCACCTTTGCACAGCTTTAAACTTCACGTAAGCACGAGACAAAATAAAAGTACCTTTCATTTGTGTTCCAAAGGTGACTGCCAATCTTGCAAATAGTTCTGGGCTTTCAAATTTATTTTCTTCAGCTTTTACCCAAAAGCTGTTTTCTGCTATCTTGCACGGCTCAATCTGAAACAAAAACATCATTTTCAAAGTTAATAATTAGTACTTTCGATGGCGGAACTAAACACAGCTCTACAAGACTGCTAAAAGAATTGGACTGAACCGAACTTGGCAATGTTTTATGTACTGATTTCTTAAAGAAGCTTCCTGAAAAGAACACAGTGATAAAAAGTGACCTCAACCCACAAAATTTTTGGTAAGAATCTTTGAACAAGTTATCTAACCTGGCTTGAAACACGCTGTTCAAGTTTGTATTTATATCTCACGATGTGTTCTTAAAAAAAGAAAAATCAAGTTTGCTTGAACGTAAACAGACTACGCAGGTTCACATTCAGCACAAGATAATGGTGCCCAAGCGTTTCACTTGAGTAGTGCCATAGCTCCTCCTAGTGGCCATAACCCTCCCCAAGCAGGAAACTAATCTGAAAACAACGAAAACATTTGAGATAAATACCTTAAGTATCATTACAGGACAGATATCAATATTCTCAGAACATACAACTACTACATATCAATCTAATGGGTTTCTAAATGAGATGCTCCTAGATAACTACTTGTTGCAAACTACTTTAAAACTCTTTTTAGAAAGGTTTTGCATATAGGTATGCAATTTGATGGAAAGTTAAAATTCAGTTTTCACTACACCTAATAGAATGGTGCCTCCTCTTCTCACCTGAGTCATACTCTGGTTTGATACAGACTAACAAAACTAGCAATACTCAGCAAAAGGAAAATCTAGTGAGCATTATTCACTCACTGATCATGCTCCACATACCCCACAGAAGTAACGGGTATGTCTGCTCAGCCTTGAGAAAAGAAGACTGAAAGGGTGATCTTATTAACGTTTAAGTGTGGGAAACAAGGGGACAATGGCCAACATCTTTTAAGTGGTCTGTGGGGACAGGGCAAAAGGAAATAGCCATATACTGAAACACAGGAAGTTCCAAACCAATATGCAAAAGAACTTATTCATGGTAAGGGTGATAGAGCACTGGAACAGGCTGCAGGTAAGGTCATGGAGTCTCCTTCACTGGAGATACTCAAGACCCATCTGGATGCCTAGTGCAGCCTGAGCAGGGAACCTGCCTTGGCAGAAGGACTGGACTCCAAGATCTCTAGAGGTGCCTTCCAGCCCCTACAATTCTGTGATTCTGTAATTCCACATCACAAGGACAGGTTTGCGAGAACATGGCCAAAACATAAAAAATATTTACCTGTCACTGAATAAGTCCCCTAAGTCTAGCATGCATCATCTGAAACCTCTCATGTAAAGAAATAATCTTTACACGGATTGCAATGTGCAACTTTTGAAAAAGAATTATGTCAATAAAATGAGTTTCCTGGGTTACTGATCTGTCCATCATTGGAAGATAATTAACAGAAAGTTCTGCCAAGAAGTAGCTCATTAAAAAAATCAAAATAAACTGGGAGGGACATCAGCTTCACAGCTCTAATACAGCAATAACTTACCAGTTTAACATTAAAGCTGCATGCTGCTAAATGATGTAATAATTTAGATAGTTCAGTTTATTTAAACGAATTTAAGAGACAAAAGCGACAAAACACTGAACTACTGAATGCAAAAGCCCCCAGTGTCTACAACACCACATGTTTAAATAACATCATTGCTTTTACTATGTTCTGATAAGCTCTGCATTAAGTGTAAGCATCTACCTTTCTCAGAGAAAAGGTATTTATCTTAAAAACAGATATATAAAAAAACACTATTCAGATGGGTTTTGTAGTATAACTACCATTGACAGGAAAGAGTGAAAATTAAAAATTCCTTGAAAACTTTTAAAACAAGCATATCACATGAAGAATGAGAACAAAATACTGCTTAATTTCCTAATTAGATGCTGTCATTTATAGCTTATTACTGTATTTATTCAGAGAACTGATCTCAAAATATTACTTCATATCAAGACATGTATCTCTAGCAGAATGTTTTAGTAGTTTAAGTCTGTATGCTCATTAACACTGCAAGTATGAATGTCATTACTAAGATCAATTCTTTCTCCGGTGTCTTCTCACTCTTTTTTGGGGGAAGTCATATTCTTACATTTTCATGCAAGGCTTTTAAAAGGAAAGAGAAAACAAACCCACAATAGATTGCCAGCACAGCAGTTTCACTCAGACTTTTTTTTTTTTTAAATAGCATGCTCCTAGAAAGCGTAACCAAATCACTGTCAAGTTGAAACAACATCAAACTTAATATTACTGGCTCTGAAAGCCTGGTCCACTTTCAACATTCAAGCAAAACATAAAACAGTTTATTGCACATACAAAATACAACTTAAAGATCCCACAGATGATTTATCCCATAGCATACAAAAATAAATTCAGAACTCTGCTTTATATTATCATCCAAAATTCTCTATATACAGTCCTACCAAGTTTTACTTCATTTTATTCCAAGTGACTCAATAAATTCTCTAAATTCATTTCCTACTGCAACATTTTTTTCTCATGACTCAGCCATATCTGCTTTAATTATGCAAACACAGCTGTAGTCATCCCTTCACTCTGGACTCTTCCATCAAATGCCAGATTGTCAAGGTGCATAAGCAATAGTCTTCCCAACAGTTTTTTACTCAGCTGTCAACTCCAGAATTCTTATGTCCTAGAAACACTTCAACCAACTCAACCTGTTGAAAATAGTTTTAACATGATTAAGTACACATTAAATGACTATTGGATAAACCTGCTTTAAACAAGACATTTTAACTTCTGAAGTGCAATTATCAGTTATGTCTGAAGACACGCAGAACATAATTGACACAGTATTACTCAAACACCTGAAAGCTACCCCTATTCTCTGAAAACAAGATGTTGTGGACTCTTGGCAGGATTAAATTCTTGGAAATTTTCCACATAATGTAAGATGTCCCTGAAAACCAAAATCAGCTGTATCACAAGCGCTCAGTAAGTATTTTGGATAAAGGATGAAGAGAATTCCCCAAACATCATAAGTACTACCAACAATGCAGTATAAACCCTAACATATTACCTCCTACCTCAAGAGTAACTTTTTAATTAATAGGAGAAAAACAAACATGTTAATACCTTGGACCAGTTGATTCTCCTCATAGATACTTCTACATTATATTTTTTCTTCTCTTTCATTCCATGTGGTAATGCTGGCATCACTGGAACGGGAGGAAATGGATAACTACCAAGAAATGGTGCCATTGGAGGCCCACCAGGCGGTGGAGGTGGAGGCCCTGCTCCACCACCAGGCAGCGGAGGCGGCGGCGGCACTGCTGTTCCACCACCAGGCAGCGGAGGTGGCGGTGGCACTGCTGCTCCACCACCAGGCAGCGGAGGTGGCGGTGGCACTGCTGCTCCACCACCAGGCAGCGGCGGTGGAGGAGGAATTATGGCCGCACCAGGAGATGCAGTCACACCAGGCAGCGGAGGTGGAGGAGGAATTATGGCTGCAGCAGAAGATGCGGTCGCACCAGGCAGTGGAGGTGGAGGAGGAATTACAACCGCACCAGAAGATGCAGTCGCACCAGGCAGCGGAGGTGGAGGAGGAATTACGACCGCACCAGAAGATGCGGTTGCACCAGGCAGCGGAGGTGGAGGAGGAATTACGACCGCACCAGGAGATGTGGTCGCACCAGGCAGCGGAGGTGGAGGAGGAATTATGACCGTGCCAGGAAGTGGAGGCGGAGGAGGAATTACGGTTGCACCAAGAGGTGGTGGTGGTGGCAGTGAGGAAGACACCATACTGGGTAGAAGAGCCTGTGGAGGTGGTGCTGTTCCAGTAGGTAGCAGAGATGCTGTAGAAGGTGGCATGTTCATACTTGGAGGAGGACCCTGAAATTTAATAAACATTTTTTTGTTTTTCCATCTGAGGAGGGAAAGAGTATTAATATGAATTTGAACTACGCTGATGTTTTGTCACAAAAATTTTATGTAATACATGGAATTCATGAAATTTAATTTTCACACTCCTTCACTACACAATTATTTACTGTTTCTAGTTTAATGGGAGCAATGGTTAGAGATAAATCTGAGTGCACCTAAAAAAATTAACGTCACTATTCTATAAATGAGTTGAGAATGGAAATGGGGAGCTTAACACTAGAGAAAAAACATACTAGAAATCTAAGGTATACGACTTTTAATTGCACCATTATTATGAATGAGCTGTGATATCTGGGTGATTTCAACCTGCATTAACAACACAGCTGATTTAATAACTGATTAGACCAAAAAAAACTCCTCACTTTCTTGTAGTGATCTGTAACAAACACTAAGGTGTATGAATTAATTATGAACATAAGTTTGTATGATAACAGCAATAAAAACCATATCGGACCACTGGTTACAGGAATGCCTTATGTTGATAACCAAGAACACAACAATTCATCTGTTAAAAGCAATGTAACATGTTTACGTTAAAATAAGTGCTTTGATAAGGCGACACCACTGATATTGGCAGCAGAAGACCTGCATCCTGACCAGAAAAAGAAGGCAAACAGATTATAAAATAATACAATGAAATTCTTCCCATTATGCAAATAGGAAGGAAGACAATAGTCATCAAGACAGCTCCAATTAGAAGAAAAGGCAACAGACAGTTGCCTGAGACTCAACAAGTAGGAAATAACTCAGTGAGGCATAACTGTCAAACTACTGTAACTGCTGGTACCAAAAGCTGGTTCCTACAAGGCCTCATTAAACAAGAACCAACCAATAAATGTGTTGACAGCATAACACACAGCATCTCTTGCTTTCTTCCTCACAAGTGATCACAAGTGATCCTGGATTGATAATTAGGACATACATTTTCGGTGATTGTGAGCAAAATTTAATCAATAAATGAATGCAAGTAAAAATCAGCTTTGCTGAAATTCAGCACCACTCTCCCTTCCCCGAGGTATTTTATTTCTGTTATATTTATCTATGAGATTTTACAAAACCACTGTATCATTCTTTCAAAAGTCCAAGAAGTGGGTGTTATGAGACTCCATTTGCATGCCCATTCTTGAAAGTACTTATATTATACATGCAAAACAATGACAGTCTTCTGAAACAAACACTGTCTGCAAAACATACAGAAGTAGTTATGTTTAATCATTATCAACTACCTGGAGAAAAAAGTCAAACTAAGAATTTTCTTCTCAGTAAAGGAGGTATGTTGAACATATTACTATTCGAAAAAAGCTATAATAATTTACACTAGCTTAAAAACAAATACAACTATAACATACATTTCAAATTTCATGCTGACAATATTCTCTAAGGCATTTTATTCTTAATTCTATACAAAACATTTTCAACTTACTCTCAGTTTTATTACCTGGCTTCGTAATAGTTTGATTTCTGCTTCAAGTTCTTTGATTTTCTCCTCTCGTTTCTGAAGTGCTGCTTGTGCCTCTTGTCGAGCTATGAACTCCTCGTCAAACTGTGAAGTTAACCACAGAGATGTTTGTCCACTTTTTTTTTTCCCCCCCAACACTTTGCCTTTAGATAAATTTCCTAAGGTCCTAAGCGAGCGCTAGATGAAGAGCTATAAAGTGCAGAATCACAGCATGGCTGCAGTTAGCAGGAACATTAAGGGTCATCTAGTTCCAAACCCCTGCCACAGGCAGGGACACCAGCCACTAGACTAGACTGTCACATTCCCTCCTCTCACACACACATGTATACACACACACACCCTATATGTATACTTCACTCAAATAACATCAAGTAGAAATTTTTCCCCATCAGTTATGTACAGTAGTTGAATTCAACTGAATAATATCTGCAGCTAGTTGTATTCTTCCGTATTTGATTTCAGAGAAAGAATCAGAGCACTGCACAGAAAGGCCTGCAGAACTCTCAACTATGCAAGAACAGTCATCCTACTATATTTATTATTTCCCAGTTTCCACTAAGATCCTCTTGTAAAACAAAGCTACTGTATTCTTATCAGGCATCTGTTCCATAGCTTGACAAGAGTGGCAACCAGTACTTACTTTCTTGGAAAATTCTGCTGCTTTTTTCTCACTCTCTTCTACTTTAGTTTTGTCTACGGCTGCATCTGAAAATTAAATAAATCACCAAACAGAAGTCAGAAAAAACATCATAGTTCTGAGGTCCTTTTCTTAACATAATTACCTTATGACCTCATGACATCAAATCAAGAGAAAAAGCCATAATGAATTACTAGGCTGATACATATCTACAGAAGTGCATCAGTGTATGATACTTGTTAAAGTAATTCTTCCTTATCAACCCCCCAGCCATGTCAAAACACATCTTTTCTCAGTTCACTATACTATAACAGAAAAACTCTCAAATTAAGACGTTCTCAAAAAATAACTACTTCCTTTTATTATACATTTATGTCAAATAATGCCATTCTACTTCAAGAATATGCCCTACTCCATCAACCTTAAAGAAGGCATAAAACACCACTTTTTTTTTATGTTAATAAATGCCATTTGAATTATATGGTATTTATTCAGTTATTTCTTTCCCAAGTCACATAAATTACTGAGTGACCATAGATGCTAACTGACCGGTTTAACTTAAATAACCTCAATTACTTGGAAAACATTCTTAGAACTGACCATAAAACAATTTACAATCCATTGACAGTAATATTAATTTTTTTTTTTTTTTACATCTCTTACAGACCTGAAATTCATAAAGTTCATGAACAAGCAACTTTCAGTTACTAAGACTATCAAATAAAGATATGCATTCAGTACAGCACTGAAGAAAGGAACTTTTCTGAGTCATTTATTCAAGGCTACAGAACTTGATCTAGCCTTTTCTGCAAGTATACCTGTAGTTTCTAGAAAACTGAAAATACACTTTAGTAAGACGCCATAACATTGCTTGTAGTGTACAAACCAATAAGATGGGTAAAATCCACGTCCATTCTTCCTCTGCAACTAAAATCTGGGTCCATGCCACTGTTGTGCAATACTATCTGAGATACACATTCTTCAATTACTTTGTAATACTGAGGTCTTAGGAACAGAACAAAACAAAAAAGCACACATTTTACAAGATAAGAATAAGAATTTGTGCATCAAGGTGGGGCTAATAAAGCACTGTTAGCATGACTGCTTTAGCATTTTCAATACATGCTGCAGCAGTTCTTTACCATACTCTCAATACACTGAATTACACCACTTGAAATAGTACCAATATTCAACTACTTACAGAATTTTACTGTTACCTTAATTGTTCCATATACTTCTCTAAACAGTATCAAGAACCTCTGACAGTAAAGGATTCTATGCTCAGAGTTACTGCTTCTAACCAGCGAAGGGTACTATGCTTCTTAATTTCACAAAGTACAAAATGTTCAAGTCTAAACTGATATTCTAAACTTCCAAATATTTTATATATATATACACACACACACATATGTATATGCATAATTACATATATGTGTATACACACCCATTTATGTAAATTGAAGACTTCACAGGTTATATATAACTTCTACATTTTATCTTGCACATCAATTGTTTTTATAGCTGATTTTCAATAAAAAATAATTCTGAAATTGTATACGTGGACATTGACACTGATAGGACAGTATGAGGTATACGTACAATAATACGTTTACACTGGAAACAAGAAGTACAAGTTATCCTGGAAAACTCTGAATTATTAGCTATACAACTAACTTTACCTTCATTGAGATCAAGAAGCAATCATACATGACTAAAGGAAAAAGCTGCTCAACAAATTAACTGATTTGGGGATAAAGTCAGTAGACAGAAAAGGCTCAAGTTTTTTAAAGAAGTATTCTTACACTTCATGTGATCTTAACAAAATTAACCCTGACCAAAAAGGCAAATATCGTATAAGGCATCAGCTTCAGAGCAATTATTGAAGTGCAATCAAGAGAAACTTAATTTCTATTCTTCTTATTTCATCTCCAAAAAACAAACTCTTACCGGATATAGTAATCATTCCTGATGAGAAGGAAATGTTGTAGAATTGACAAAAAGTGGTTTTCAGAAGAAGTATCTTTCAAAATATTGTACAAAAACTGATATACTTCATTCACATCAGTGAGAACACTGTTAAGGAAATACAAGTTTTTTTTCTAAAAAACTAAAATAAATTAAATGCTGGCTCTGCACAATCAACCCAGTTCTCCTAGGTTTGCATTCCTACTGCTCCAGTAAAACCTTTTAACACTCTGAAATGCTACCCCTAACTAGTATAGATATTCTTTCTGATAAAGCTATCCATAGAAGCTTTATCCCATACTACATACTTGCGTAGAATCCTGTAAGAGTTTTGCATGAAATATGCTTTCTCATTATAAAGCAAGCCTTTATAGTACTTTTAAATACTTACTAAACAATCCTTTTAATTTCTTAAATAGGAAACTTACCTATGCTACAATGCAATATCATTTTTATACATCACTCATTAGTTATAATCACATTCCTTTGCTTCTTCGGTACCAGCCATTACCCCTTCCAACTTACACTGCAAGTAATCATCCTGAACTTACATCATTTTAAATTTAAATCCATTGCTTCTTCACAGTAACAGAACACATGCATCTCAAGCTTCACAAACTACTTTAAAATTTCTCTTTCCACTTGAATATCAAGTTACTTTTTCTCAAAAATTGTATTCGTTATGGCTGTTACTTTATATCTTCTATATATCTAATGCATCATAAGTCAGAATTTTGTTTAGTAAAACGAAACTATATGAAAAATTGAGTTCCTAATGACATACCTAACCCACACACTTAAGTATTGATTTGACTACAAATAATTGATATTAAAAAGCTAGTAAGTTAAAAAGTAGCATGAAAGCTGCTTAATACTTACATGTATAAAAGATAATTATGACAAAATAACTGTACATAAAGCATTCTACCTTATATTTAATAAAGTTATTAAACTATGTAATAACACAGTTTTTATAAAGGATATTCCATTTCAACTCTGATATCATTCAGACGATGTGATAGTTCAATTAAGTCTTCTTCTTTGCTCTCATCAAACACTTTCAACTGTATATCAAGCTCTTCATTTTCCTTCTCTTTCAAGGCCTAATGTTCAAAATGGCAAAATTAACATGCTCTTCCCCCCCCCGCCTTAAGAACTCTATCTAAACCAATATGCCGGCTCTAGACTACAGAAACATTGAACCTCACTGCATCGATTTCTCCTAAATGGACACAGTTGACAATTCAGATTTGTTGAAGCATAAGAACATTGCAAAACATTCACAAAAGTGAACTTAGGGAGCCAAAATAAGCGTAAAGATATGCCTACAACCTGTGTTATTGAGAGTTAATCTACATCATGGCACAAAAACATTTATGGTACACTGAGAAGTATTTACATGGTAAAATTAACACAAAACTTAATAGTTGCAGCTGGGGGAAAATATACATACACAAATCCACTAAGAAGAAATTAATAGTCCATTTTAGTTTTCTGTTGGGAAAAATCATAGAAACAAAGAACTATTTCAAAAGCCACTAGCATGAATGAACTCCATGCTTTAAATGAAAATTCGCCCAGAACTGTCATACCAGTTATGTATGAACTGAAACTTATATTTTTGAAATTTCTTTTGTGTAGAATATATATTTATTCTAATGTTTGAAAACCAGGTAAGCATACTATGCATTCATACAGAGGAACATGGATGCTTCTGAGTTTTTCTTTTTTCAGAATTTTTGAGCACTTAGGTTTCTTGAAAAATAACCTCTAAACACAGAAAGGAACAAAAAAAGAAAAATCCTTCTATACTTTTGACATTAATTTGCTTCTGAATTCACAACCTAAGTTCAATGTAGATTTTGTAACTTATACATTAGAAATTATGCTCAGTTTGATAACTACTTTCATTTCTAATATACTGATTTGATTCAACTACCATCCTGGTTTACATAGTTAATGAGAGCCTAAAACATCTTTTTTGTGTATATAAAGTAAAATTACTACTTTTCAGAAAGTTACTACATGTTAACTCATAATTGAAGGTAACAAAACTATCTGCATCTATGCAGAATAAAAGCAAATTAGGTTTGATGGGCCTTCCATGTTGGACCTCCCCCACCCCAAGTCATTCATAGAACAATTTTGTTCTCTTCAACAATCACAGTCTACTGTGATCAATTCCTACATACAAACTACTTACAGGCAATAATTTCTTCAGGCCACAACGTAAAAACTCATTTCTCAAGTGAATCCTGAAATCAAGCTCTTCTGGAGATGTAACAAGGGCATTAATCAACTGCATACAGGCTACCTGTTGTTGGAAAAAAAAGGCATAAAATTTTAGTATGCATACAATGCAAATAAATACTTCTATTTTTGACTACTCCAGTTTACTTTGTAAAAACAAATATCACGTGATGGATGTTACTCATTGTCATACACAGGCAACCCCCTGACTTTATTCAGCTTAACCTGTATCAATTACTGTTTTGTTTTCATATTGTTAGTGCTCCTGATACTTCAAAATTATATCAGCTGTAAAGGATAAAGCTTCATTTCAGAAAGTTATTTCACACTACAGTACCATACTGCAAGCCCTCTTTTCCCCCCAGTCCTTGTTAATTTGAAAACAGTCTGGTTTTATAGGAACCAGAAATCATGGGGAAAAAAAAATCACTAATTATTTCACATCAGCAGGTGTCTACTTCTGTACGACATTTTTGCAAAATGACTGTAGTCTCACGCTACTGGCTAATGCTTCAATTAAGCAGCTGTGCACTTTAATTAATTTTAAAACAGGTAGACAATATCATCAGTGCTAAAGCACTGGTGAACATTGGAAATCTAAAATGGGACCCCAGGGAAATACCAAGTTCAGTAAAAGATGTTAAGTGTAAATAGAAGTAGCATCAGGGTAGAAATAAACAAACAATAGCTGCAAAGAAGCAGCGTCACATAAATGCACCCTTCCAGTTTTAAATACATTCATTATTTAGTTTTAATGTAACACCTTATGGAGCCCTAACTTCTATTAAAAGGCACTACTTCCATATAGCTTCATCTTCAGATAACGTACTATCATCACGCTTGCTTGAATGACTCTTGTTATGCTACTACTATGACATGACTTAACAAGACAAAAGTACACGTCCAATCCAAATAAAGAGAAAAGGTGCCATCTGCTATGATTGCTTTTGCCCTGGAGATGTTGGCTTAATGGCTTATGTTAATACATTACACATAAAGAACAATTTTATCAGAAACAAGTTAATGAGTATTGCAATTGTATATTTATTAGTGTATTTTCTGTTTCTTTTGTTTGTTTATTTGGGATGATTTCAATTTTGTTTCTAAGTGGTGTTTCTTTTTTTTGTTGTTTTTTTTTGTTGTTTTTAAATCAACAAGGTAAAGTCAATGACATTAAACCAAATTTTGTTTGGAATAACATTAGTATTAAATCAGTACACAATGAGCAGATGCAATCCTGTTATAGAATATCAAAAGAAAGATAAGGAAACATTTCAGTTAAAATTGATTTCAAAGAACATTAGTGGTAGAAAGATATGATCATTGCTCTTCATTTGACCTCAGGCCTTCAGGAACATCCTTGTTCATAGCAGGTGGTGTTTATTAAGCACTTTGACCTATACTTATTCATAATTAAAAACTTTGGGAAAAAAAATGCAAGTGTGTTTTATAATTTCTCTACTTCTGTTCTTTTGAACAATAAGAATAAATAGTCTTAACTGACTCCAGTATCACTGAGTTGCATGTGGGATTCTCTATATTAGCAAGTAGGCAGTTTTTTTTTTAAACATTGTTCATTAAGGCTTTTTAATTGCCAACCCCTGAGTAATTTAATTAATACATTTTCATAAAAAAATTCTGGCTTGAAATTCCCAAAATTGACAATTTTTGAAGCAGAGCAGAAACCCCATTCTGTGGATATTATAAAAAACTGATTGTTAGAAAAAAGTTCAATCAAACTTCAGAGCACTGCTGTAGATAACACACAACCTATAAATATGGAAGATACCTTCCACGCAGTTTAATTTTGTGCTCTTCCTGAATTCTAGCTTTCTTTACCTAGATATCTTTATAGAAAGCTATCATGGTACTCGAGCAATATGAAATCTACAATTACTGCATTATGAGAAGAAAAGTTGAAATTCTTAAGAAAATAATGTTACATTCTAATTGTAATTTTGGGGCTATTCAGGTACACAGATAGTAGCACACCTTTAAATGCTAACATTTAAGCAGTGATGAACGTGTGACATAGTGAAGAAATCAGTATCCTGAAAAATAACTACTTCACTTGGAAGAGCACAGTTTTTTGACAGATGTAGCAATGACACTCTGCAGTACTACACTCCAAAAAACCCAGACAAAACCAGACACATCCAATGCTCATAAAATTATCAGAAATAGGTCAGAAATTAATCAAAATTATCATCAGGGAGAATAAGTTAACAAAATCCTTCATAGCCATATAAACATTTGGCTACAGCTCCTAGAAAATATCAGTATAGAAAACAGTATTTTGAAAGTTAAGAAAAACTCACGCTAACACATTTCTTCATTCAGAATATCAGAAAACAAAATACAGAAGTATCAGCAAGCATACATTAAAAAAAAAACACTAAACCCACCTGCAGTTGTAAGAACTCATGATTCTCCAGTCCTTCAACAACTGGAGAGAAGCGTTCTCTATTATTCCTTTCAGCAGCAGTTGTTATAGCTCCTAAGACCTTGTCCAGACTAAGAAAAAAGGTAAACTGTCATACAGTTTACTGTCATACACACAAAAACATACAACAGCCAACATTCTCTAAGGACACAGCCCACTGTTTACACCAAAACATGCACTGTTTAAAACTGTTTTTAAATCTGATAGATTTTCTTGTGGGAAGTTACAATTCCTGATCACATTTCTCAGGGATACATGAAATTACTTACATTTGTTTGTTTTCAGAAGCCATTTAAGAACAGTTAAGGCTCAATAAGTCTCCTCTACAGTAAGCCATCATATTCGTTTCAAACCTTCCACACAGGCCATGTTTCACAGATTCTCTACTTATTTGCTTTTCTGGTTTAATACTGTATTAATGCATCAGAACAGCTGAAAGTCTCTTCCCATTTAAACTACAAGTAGCATTAAAAAACTAAACATTTAGCACAGATTACCTTAGTTCCATAGACAAATTTCCTCACTGCTTCCTAACTAACATCTCGCACATTCATAATAAAGTATGATGCTTTAGCAATCTTACTTACATTTTTTCCTCTCCAACAATGCAGACTGCAGAAAGTATTTTCAGGGTTTCTGTCATCATATGAGGCTGCTTTGGATCGATCGCCCTTGATAAAAGTAAAAGGCTTCTTTCATCTCCAAGAATCCGCTGCAGTCCGTACTTAAATAAACAAAAAGCTTACAGTGAAAAGATAATATTTGCCTCATAAATGCTCATCATCAGATTTCAGAACATTAGGTATCCTCAAACACACATACCTTCATATGAAACTTGATAATAAACTACTAAAGCCTTCTGGCTATTACTGCTTGGGATGCAAATCAGTCTTCAAATCTTATATTTGAAGCTTTTCCCCAAGGAAAAAAAAACTTAAAAGATACTCAACCTTGTAGAAGTCAGGAACCAATTTATTACTACTCTATATCTGAAAAAACCTCAAAAGTATAAGAAGTTTATTCTTTCATTTCCACTACTCTCACATATCCCTACAATCCATAAGTTCACCAGTCTCTGGCTACGTCAAAATATTTCACCCAACATCTTGAATGAGAAAGGTAAAAACCTAACAGCCTTTTATTTACTGTATCCTATTTCATTTCCTTTGTGGGTATAAGGCAAAAAGAAAAATCTACAATCCAAACCTTACAGATTGTCACCTCTTTAAAAAAAAAGTTTTGTTTCATTTTTTTTTTGTTTGTTTGTTTTTTTACTACTCAACTTTCATTAACTACAGGTTAGAAAAATCAGACCTCTAGTTGTCAGATGCTGCACTGTATGTGCAGGAATAGTAAGGAGAGTAAAGAAGAAATATGAACATTGTAATTCACTATTCCCACATCAGAGAGGCTAAAAAAAAAAGTGAGTAAACATCCAGTGTGTACAGCAAGCAATTCCCTAAGTGTTTTAGATTTTGCTAAACTAAATAATAGCAGTTAAAATTAATATTCAGTTAACATTTATTATGGGGAAGGTGGAAGAGTGTAGGATAAATCACTGCAATAACACCTGGATTTTCCTTTACTGACAGGTAACTCAAGTTTAACATCTGAACTTCTAAAACCATTTATCATACCTCAAACAGGAGAAATCACACTAGAAATAGATTCAACTTACTCTAGACCAATGTTTTATTCTTTACTCACTGCATTCCAACTTTAAAATAGTAGCTAAATTGTTATTATACTAAACTCAGATCAAGTACTTTTTTTAAGCAAAAACATTAATTTAATTCCAAAGTATTTTTCCTTTCACATGGAAATTCATTTCCTTACCCACTCTCAGCGCAAACTGTTATCACATTTGTCAAATATTTTCATTTCTAAATTAGTACTAACAAGAATAAGGACAATTCATATTTAACAGGAGGATTTATGAACAAGACAATATCAACAAATAGAAAATTATACTAACTTGAGATCTAAATTCCTAAGAAGTCTGACAATGGATATATGAGATCTCTTTCCTTTTCAAAGACTCAACATGCTACATTAATACATTCATCTTGAAATAAAAAAAGCTATCATACTAAAAACATATGAATTAAAAATATTTCTTACTTTGTTGTTCATAAAAGCTTTCAGACATTGGATGAGTTTATGTTGATTCTTCTTGTCAATATTTTCCTGTCTTGGATTGGAGAAGAACGATAAAGTAAGTACAGTCTTCATTAGCTAACCCCAGCCATCCCTTCAAGTGATTCAATTCCTTACTGTTTCTTATCCAAAAGCCTTTCCAAGGCATCCAAAAGTAATCCAAGTCCTTCATGTCCAAAGTTGTTAACCCAGCTGGAAAAAGGAGGATAAATGTTTTTCATTATTTATCAATCAACATTAAGTTTGCAGAGCTATGCCACTGTACCTCTAATACTGCTAGTATATCTCTTCTGGTACAGCTGTTTCACATGCTGCAACGAATTAAAAATGTCCCACATTCACACAAATTCTCTTAATCCTCAAAGTTAAATCTGCCCATGTCTCAATGTACCCTCTCTATCCCCCAAAAATCACTTGAAAACATTCAGTTCCCCATATGGTCATGCATGGTTTACCATGCCTTCTAAGACACTGAAAATGTTACAGTAAAACTGATAAATTCAGATGTTTTTTCTTCAGAAACTAAAAATCAATAATAATAATCTTGTATCACTTAAACTCTGTTAGCAACATTACACTATCCTTCGTCAATAACAGAAATATGACAAAGTTTTTAATCAACATCTCATTAGGGACATACGGTACTTTAACAACTTCAGTCAAAACGTCTATTTCAAGTAAAACAGACTCAGTCTAGGTAGTTCACATTAAGAACAAAGTTCCATGTCTTAACTAAACAGATTTAGAAAACCAGTTGGATCTAGCCCAAATACCACTGTTGTACCATTCAACCCAGAGTAGGAACAAATTTATTACAATCAATACAAAAGTCGTTCTCAAGATCCACTACAGCAGAAAGAGTTTTGCTATCAGGTTTACTAACTGAAACTGCTTTTTACAGCAGCTGATTGTCAAGATACCTTCTAGGCAATTATTCATCTCTTAATATAGAGCAGTTGTACTCTCTTCATTACTCTTGTCACAAGATGCAGTGTATCACAGATTGATTTAAGCAATCATTCTTGGAACACAATGCAAGGAATTGTGAAGTAGCAGTAGAGCAACGTTTCTACATTCAGGTGTATATTATGCTTCCCCATACAGAATTTCTCCAATATAATCTGAAGAAGCATATGCTATAATGCCATATTCAGAAAAAGTACTATATCGAAAAAGCAGGAAAAAAAATTTAATTGCTTCTCAAATTAAGACAAAACTCAAAGCTTAACCATGAGAACTTCCCTTTGCAGAAGCTTTAATACAAGCTGTAACAAGTTATCAGGATTTATATGGATTAATTAGGACAATTATAACAAAAACAGGTACAAGAGAGCATAAATAAACAACCAAAGGGAAACAGAGAAACAGAGACATGCAGTACACAGTGATGGAATATAACATTAAAAAAAATAAAACCAACCCTACGAAAGTATTATTATTACCTTAAAACAACTTTTGGGCAAAGAGTCAAATTTTCATTTGAAGTTTCTTGTGCAAATAGGAAAACTTTTCCACAACTTCTCAGGATTTCCCAATATCAGATTACTTGTTGGGTATAAGTAAGTTGAATGGCTTTAGCATCATTAATAACTTAAGCTCTCTTACACATGACAAAGGTCTATGAGCTAATATTCCTCAGAAACAAAAGATTTAAGTAGTAATATACCAAGTCTGTCCAGTTGCCAATTCTTTACACATTAGGAAAAAAAAAACTGTGCTCTTAAGTCAAATTTCAGAGTGTATCTTGAGAACTGTAATTTGAGAAACTTTCTACTTTTATACATCAAGTCACTTGCAGGGTAAAGACAAGATTTCATTGTTAAAGTGTGTCACTTGATATCCAAGTAGAGCAGCTCAGCTTGAGAGACTATTAATATAATTTCCTCCTTGAATAAAACAAGTGATCTCATCTGTTTCAAAACCAATAATTTTTAAGCATTATTGCTACTAGTCTGTCTTCAAAAAACAACAGAAGTCTCTACATTGCTAACCAAAAAGCAGCATGACAAAAACCACAACAGAAATTATTACTTACCTAACTGGGTTGCTGGTTAAAGACACTCTCAACGATTCAAGGCAATTAAGAAGCTTTTCTTCAGCTATTCCAGACCGTAACTCATGAATATACTCTTGAGATGACAGTGTGCATTCATGTTTGCTATTTTTGAGTCCACCCTATCACAGAAGACAGAATGCTTGTTAATGTTACATAAGTCATGGTAACACTTAAGTAGATGGCAACATATAAGGTCAATATTTTTGCATGAATTTCAAAAATTGTTCTTTTCTTTGTACAACTATTTAAGAAACCTGACTGATTTTTGAAAAGTGTAGGACATGTTACCTTTTGCATCATAAAGATAAATATCTTTCTGAAATCTCTCTCACTTTCTTGAGCAAAGTCAGTGTATTACATTCTTGAATATAAAAAATGTATTATAGCTGTATTAATATGTTTGACTGCTTAGGACACAATCTCATGTAGTATTTACTTCAAAACATTATAAACGATGTAGAAGAATTGGCACAGAGCTCATCTCCCTGCTGTTGCACTAGTACAGAAGACTAACAATTTACAAAGCTATTTCAGCATTAAAGCATATCTTAATCAGTTAGCATTCAGGCAGTGTGCAAAACAATTTACCAAATACTGCAACTAATCTTTTGTCCAGCTCTGATCATTCGCAGAATGATTGATTTATCTAAGAAAAATGGTTAAGAGTAAATGCAGTTCTTGAAGACCCTGACCTCTCTAAGCTCAACCAAAGAGAACCTGATAAAGATGTGTCATGGGTGTAAAAGCAGTATTAAAAGTTTCAGACCTAAAACAGCATTTACATTTCTGTGGTTTTATTTGTATCAGGATCTTTGACTACTGTAATCTTCTACCTAAGAACCCTCCACAAAACTAAAAATTTGAAGTTTGTTTAGCTTCACTGAAATTCTAAAATATAGCTAAATTTTGACCTACCTATATTCCAATATTAATGCATATAACCAATTTACCAAAATGTTCACAAAACATTTTAACAAAAATGGAAGTCAGGCAGAGACTGTGAACGTCTTAAGCCAGGAGTGCCCTCAAGTTTGAGTCAGCTTTTGAAGAAGTTTGCTGCAGACATGCAAAGTGCCTTTAGCTAAACAAAATGTGACAGTTATGCATGAAAGGACCAGAACAGAGAAAAAGATAAGAAAAGGAATATAAAAGAACTACAGCCTGCCACTACCAATTTTCTAAACAAAAAGATGCTGCTACATGAAAGATAAACCTGGTTTCAAATTAGAGAAGTATTAGCTCTACATATTAAGAAACATAATAGCACAGAAAACTTTTTTACTCTGAAAGAAACGCTTTTTTACTCTGAAAGACCACAGTGTAAAGAACTAGTAAACAGGAATAAATTTACGCTGTCCATTCCACTGCATGGAAACCTAGAGAAGATTATACACAATTTTTCCATCCCAGAAAATATAAGTTTCCCAAATCCTGAGTGTATAAATAAGAATCACAACACAGAAGCACTGCTGTAAGTCACACAAATATACAAAGAAAAAAAAATAATGCAAGCTCCAATCAGATGCCCTTATATATCAAATTAGACCTTTAAAAAAGCTCTGTGAAAGAGGAGGACATCTGGTTTTTAAAAGATTATTTCCTGTACCAAACCCTCCCATTGCATTCTGCTGCAAACTGCAAAGAAAGTTCCTATACAGATAAGGAATTTAAGATTCTTTCATATCTAAACCTGGATGTGCTCTTGCTGCCTGTTTGTTTTTCTTTTGACAGGCACTTGAGACATCAGTTAGGTTCCTCTCCTCTATGTAGCTCCATTCTCCCAAGTAAACTGGAGATTTCCCTCAAAAAGAGGTACAAATTATCAACAGATTAAGTACAGGAATTGACAGCACAATCCCTTACATCTTATCATGTTTTATGGAACAGGTATTCCTCCATTGTTGGCAGTACTAAGCATCTTTAACTGCATAACAGTAAGAAATCTTTCTTCCCTTTTATCCCTCTCTCCTCTTCAGAACAGGTGGTTCAAAATCCATTCAAAGCTTTTCATTCAAACATTGTAAATTAGGCTAGAGAATTCTCAGCTTCTTAACAGGATTATTTTCTGCAAGCATTTTCTCAGTCTCACTCAACCCATCTTTCCTCTAGACATGCTAAATGAAGCACTACAACCAGGACCTATTTCGTCTATTTCCTTATTCAAGAAGAGTTTGATTTGCACGCTCTAAGTAATGCCATGCCTCTACATGGCTCAGGTTTTAATATACATATTTCTCAGTCATTTTGAATGCACAGTATAGGAAAAAAAAGAGGAGTACAAAGGCTCAGTTAAGTAATAGGCTCCATGTATGAGTTTCTGATAAGATCAAAGTCAAAAATGAAGTACAAAGGGACTCAGGTGGCTTGGTCTCACACTAGAACTTGGAGAGATTAATTTCTAACCCCTTTGATTTTCACACTGATTTACTTCACAGTCACTCACCTCAGTATTACAACTGAGGTACGGAATTGCTTCATTATTACGAATCATGAATCATTCACAACCACTCAAACGAAAGCTTAGGTCACACACGCAAAATTGTTCTCTGAAGAAGTTAGAAATTATGAGCTTGGAAAGAAAAGAAACATGCTAAAAGGAATTCTTGGAGGTATCACAAAACAAACTTATAAAAGAAAACCTAGTTTGCTTTCTCAATGAATGTAAACCTAATCAATTCACCTGTATGCTGTATATATTCCAGGCTTTAAAAGATAATAGTGACAGGACAGACAGCTTACAATACAGAACACAGCGAAGAAAAAGGCAAGCATGTCTTTGTCTTTACAAAATTTTTTGTTCTTTGGAAAACTAAGTAATATAAGTAAAGATTTAAAATTTTTATTTGCAGCTTCTCTTCTGTTTTGACAACAAGTGATCTCAAAGCTAGCTACACAAGAACTCCTCAACCAGTAACATTAAATATTACAGGGGTCTTTGCAGGTGCTCAGCTTTATACATTACTCAGATGTGTCACCAGAGGAGGCCAGTGAACAAGCCTGAGAACTACTGTCCAACAAAACAGGAACTCAAAAGCAATTTAAGCTCCTTGAGAAATACGCAGGTATTCTGCCATTTAGTGGTTGAACGTATCCACACCAAATGGATGGGCTTTAACAGTTAAAGCAGAAAAAGCTGCACAAGCTGTTCCTCTTTGGGACACCAAATAGTTAAGATCTCATTAGATCTCAAACTACAGCTGTGTTCAGCTCAAGAACTCAAGATCTTTTAACTACTCTGATTACACTGACACTGTTTAAGTGATCAAGCAGATCAGGAATATCACAAAGTCATAATGGCCACCTCTTTCAATTTACCATACCTGTTACAGAACCAACTGGTACCTGCATTATATTAATACAATGGCAGTAGTAGCTTATACTTCCCCCTCTCCCCCTATCTCACAACAAATTATTGGGGTTTTACATACTGTCAATTAATATGGCAAGAAAACAAGGAAATTGTAATTTGCATACAACAAAGCCCAATGATGTAAGTTTGTGTGGCAGCCCTGTTTATTTGTATGAGTAAACACTGCATCAGCTCATCTGTTAGAAACAGAGACTTCACCTTGTGCATAACCACTTCGTCTCTCATATTTTGGAGAACCATGAAAACCTACTACAAACAGCACCAACAATGTAACTCTACATCAGATTAATCATCTCACAAACATATTTATAGCTGCCATTTCATTGGAATTATCATCATTCTGAGAAGACAAGAAAGCTACCTAAACAGTCAGCTAAAATGGAAGGTGGCAGCAGCATATGATGTCCCTAGTTAAGCTTAAGTTAAACCACTGCATTCTCTACAAAACAGGCAAACCTCTTTCTCTCCAAGTCTAGCAGTTGCAGAGAACTACTACTGCAATCTCTGCAATAGTAATACTATCAACAGTCTCAAGTTCTCATTCCTAGACATAAGAAGTATAAATCTTCAGGAAAATAACTGTATGTGACATACACAACAAAAAAATGAAGTGAACAAGATAGCTGTCTGTCACCCAGGAGGCTCTGTCTGCCTCAAGGCCCTAACAGGACAGTTAAAATAAGTAATAACAGTAAGTTAAAAATAACAGCTGTTTTTTTTTTAATGCTATCATTCTAGTTCTGAGAGTACAACATTAATGCTCACAGATGCACTCAGCTTCCAGCAGATTAATCCAATAAAAAACAAACAAAACAAAGCCATGCTGAGAAGATGCATAAGATACATGCATTATGCATTATTTAAACAATAAGATACACAAGCCATACACTAAGAGATGCATTTGTTATTTTCTATTTTGCAAATTATCTGTGCAAAAAAAACATGCTTTTAATGCATGACTATTAATTTGAGGTCTGACATAGAGCAAGAACAGACATCAAGATGAAAACATTCTCCTATACTCTATATTTCATTAACTGTTTTCCTTCATTAAATTTCTTCACAAAGAAGCTCTTCCTATCTACTTGTGTTTTAAGGAAATGACATGGGAGGACAAAGTACTTGAAACTGATTGGAGATAAATAAATTCTGAGGTAACTATTAGGCAGATTTCTGTCAGAGGCCATTTGGTTTTTCAGGGGCTTTTGCTGTTAACTATGAAACAGAAGTACTGAATACGATCTAAGTACTAAACCTTGCTACACTTGAAAATCTTGCATTGGTTACAATTAAAAATAAAATCTTTCAATTTCTACTTTCAGGGATCAATTAAAAATGTAATCATTCCCAGAAAGGTCTTTTGTATCCTTTACTCTGGATTTTTCCTGTACATGAAATCTCAAGTTCTTGTTAAAGAAAACTAAACCTTACTAAATTCAACAATTACTTAATATAAAATGTGACAGAGAACCTATTAGGAGAACAACTACAGTGCAAGTGATCTCATATTAAACTACTTATCCTCTATGTTAATCCTATTTACACTGATACCCAGCAGCTGACATTTTTACAACCACCCGTGACTGCTAACAACTAAAACATCACAAAAATCCACATCTAAACAGATTGAAATATGCCAACAACTAACTTAAAATTTCCACTGACTGCCCTCAATAACAAGCAAGGTAAGGCTAAATTGTTTTTGTTGCTCATGATGAACAACATGAATTTTCAGTTTCAAGTCTCTGGAAACAGATCCTTAAAAATTCAAAAAGGATCCCTCTAAGTGCAATAAATGAATTTATAATGGTAAAGCAGATCTGACTTTGGTAGATGATAATTATTTTGATGGAAGAAGGATACACTGATGCCCACTAAACTTTTAAATCCATGACAGAAGTCCAGATTATTCTAACCTAGTCTCTAACAATCAAAACGTAAGAAGGAAACAAAACTGTCATGTTTATACTCACCGGAACTTTACTTCCGACTATCTGCATGCAGTGGTCAGCCAAGAGAAGTTATTGTGTGAAAAAGATAATAATAATAATAATACATAAATAAACACAGCAAAGTACTTAGTAGGATGTAGCATCACACAATTTCTTTTTCAGTGCTTACTTATTAGTACACTATTATTTTTTTTCTCAAAATGTTTAAGAGTCACAGTTCCTCAGCAGGAAAACAGTAGCTCTTCTTTAGGAAAAATGATTTGAAATTATGTTCCACTGATGAATCATCAGTATTTTACACATTTATAAACAAATAGCTAAATACCTAGCTTGACATCAACATCTTGAGAGATTAAGATATGCCATACTGTTCAAATGATCACGTCAGATATTTTACATATGACACCGAGAAAGCAACAGAAAAAACAAATGTCATGCTCACTTGTACATACAACACTTCATTTACAATGCTACTTTTGAACTACTTAGATGATGTCATTGAGTTTAATTAAGTTTTCATAATCAAAAACAGCCTACAGTTATAAATCTAACTTCTATTTCAGAAAAAAAATTATGTAGCTTTTTTCCTCAAATGCTCAGTATGGATACTTTTAATTACATGGATAATTAACCAGTGATTTACAAACTGACACTTTCTCTTTTTCACCATCAAACAGCATTTCTGCATATTCATGAACAAGTTGACTTCACACAGACTCAACACTTGGCAGAAAAATCAGCACACCTTGGCCCTGTTCTACCACTTTGTGCAAACGACCACGTTCCTGTAAAATCTAGCACTATGGAATTCTCCCTAAATACTGTAGGTCTTTCCTTGTCAGCTACTTGCTATGATCTGAATTTGATGGTATCTGTTCAGCCTCTACCAGCTTCGTTTTCTACACGTATTTTCCACTACTCATTTAGGAACCCTTTCAGATGACAGTCCTTGCAAGTCTTTCACAATCACCTCTTCTCTCCTCGTGCTGATGAAGCTTCCTCCAGAAGCACAAGATGAACTGTCATCACCAGACAGGAAATCTTTCTTCCTAATTTACAGAATTCTCTCATCAATGTTCAACTCATTCAATACAACACAAGACGTCAATAAGTTCAGTTCTGAAACAGAATTCTGAGCCTTCATCATTTCCCAATTATCAAAACGATAGAAGAAATCACAACCACAGATTAAGTACTTGACATCAAAGGATCCAGACTATTAGCTTTCCTGCTTCCTCTGTTCTCCAAGGAAAAGGAAAGCTTTTTTCATCCATGGGAGAAATCAAGTTTCTTTCTCACTCAGAACTCTGAGGACAGCAGTGTGTTTCAGAAAAGCATGGTCAACGTGCTGCAGATAGCATACAAGGCAAAGGATATGAAGCACTGACTTTTAAGTTTAAGACAACAGGAGTAAATGAGAGTCATATTTCAGATGAGTGAAGAGCTCAAAATTTTTAACTAAAATAAACATGGGATGGAACTGGAAACGCCACGTCAATTGTCCAGTGTGCTCCACAAGCCATGAGCTCTAAGCAGAAGGAAAAGACAAAGTAACTTCAGTACAGAAAAGATGAAAAATGTAGTTATCTGTGACCAAAGAAAGGGAGGAAAAATTAAGAAATAGCATTTTTAATGTAGTCAGTGATTTCACAGAAGACAAAGCTGAAAGTAGTCTGAGGAAAATAAAAATTAGCCAAATCAAGATGTGGTATAAACTGTTTAGGGCTTGAATTCAATTAAGTCACATAACAGTTTAAATAAACAGAACACGTACTTAAAAATGAAAACAAAGCTTTGCATTATTATAAGATCCCAATAAATATTTTCACATTTGAGTTGTAGTTCAATTAAGACATTAGCTATTTTTTGGGTATGAAGTGACAAAAAATGTCATTCATATCTCCAAACAACCTTAAACAATTCATTCAAATGTAGGGAGCATATAAAGTCAGATACAAGCCCGTTTTCTATTAGAAAAAAATATCTTGCATATCTATAAAACATTCACACTGGAGCTGACTTAAGATCAAAGCATATGTTCACGTATTTGAGATTTTTAGTTTGGTGGGTTTTCTCTTCTCTTCCCCTTCCACTTCAATTGTCAGTGATCTCATGTGTTATCAATTGTTACCTTCCCCCATGCTGCAGCTCACATGGTGGTAGTAATGTAGTCTGTTAGAACTTTCAGCAGCTAGAAATACAGTGGTAGCCATGCTTTTCTTACTCTACTACTGTATAACAGGAATCAAGAGTCTACATTCTAATACCATTACGAACAAGAGAGCACCATCTCCTAACACTCCAACCAAAATACTCTTGTTTATTAAGAAAAATTTGAGAAATAACACTGATTAGCAAAGACAAAACGTTACAACACAAGCAATAGTTCTCACAGTCTAGGCAAACTACATTAATTGAAAATATTCTAAAATTCACTGCATAAGCACGAATAATTTTCAAGTAACTTGTATGTTTAGCAATACAGTGCCTGAAGCAGTTGATTACTCACATGACAGAGTAAAAGACTACTGATTTTGTTTAAAATAATTACGTGCAGGAAGATCACCACTGCCAGAAGCGTAGGTCATCATTTGCAAAAGTTTTTCATATAACTTAATATTCTTAATATTCATATAACTTAATATTCTTTAACGCAAAGCAATTAGATTTAACAATTGCATTAGATTCTAGTTTTGATTTTTTTCTTGAAGCTTAACTCCACCCATAGATTTGATTCTATAAGCTAAAAGCTCATTTAATCAAGAAGCAGATATTTAATATAATGTTATGTGTTTCTTGAAAGGAGACTCAGCTATGTAGAAAGAAGTGCTGCAGCTGTTAGGTATCTGAAGAATAACTCCCAACAGGCTTAATTTTTAGTAAGATATTACTGTAATAAAAGGCTAAGAGTTAAAAAAAGAATATTATCCTAATTTCTAAATAAAACCGTACATATTTATCTAAAAAAAATTAAAAAAAAATCAAGACATTCACTGACAACAGATCTCATCATGTGAAGATACTACTGCTCCTTGAATATGAAAAGCTACCCTCCTCTATCACTTGCTCCCAGTGCAGATAAGCTGTAGCAGTACTGCAATTTATTCAGTTCCTTAGAATTCAGTACAAGCGTCTTTAAAATTCTATGTACAGCAAATAGAAGCACAAATCAGGGTGCAGGCAATTTGTAGTGAAATCAAAACATCTATTTGCATTTCTGTTTCATACAACGCCCATGTAGTTTTGTGATACATTCTCTTATGTAAAAATAACAATATTTGCCATAATCAATTTTTTAAGCAGAGAAAAGGCATTTACAGTTTCATTTTATACCTATTTAGTGGTAATATTCCCGCAATATTGCAGAAAATAAACTGCAGCTCTGCAGTATTTGAAATTATGTCTCTTCTTCCCAGCAAACGTTGAACCATACATTTTCATTACCCTGAAGTAGATCAACTTCAAAAATTCTTCATATACAATCACAAACACAATTAGAAGGTCTGAATATATAATTTTCTAGTCAAAAACATTTCCAAATTGTATTTTACAACAATCTTTTCACTAAAGAAACAACAAAGTACCTGCAGGATATTTCTTAGCAGAATATTTAGTACCATCTCCAAGCCAGTTACACTACTCAACATATTGAAATTAAGCTAAAACACTGACTTAATTTTCACTTTAAAACCTTTCAATATTTTTACTCTTTACCACTGAAAACTGTACTGATGTCATTACTGAAACTATGAAGTCATGCTGCCCTTTCCGAGTCCTTTTCATTCCAAAGATTCATATAACCAATTGCACAAAAATATTACCTACCCACTACTCTAGATGAGTAGATTTGCAATTTCTTGTGGTTTACAGAACAGCATTTAGTCTTCATGCTGCTCAGAAAACAACATGCAAATGTTGCAGACAGTTGTAGACACTGCTGCAAACAGTAGAGATTTTTTTGCAGCCTCCCCTTTCTTAGAAGGTAAGTCCAGACAAAAAGAACCTGAAATTATTAGTTCCACCTGTCCTGGAGAGACAACTACTTACGGATTTAGCAGTGGCAGAAATGTACTGGACTACCATCTCACGTTTCGTGGATAAATCCTTCTCTCTTAGAGGGGCTTTCCGTTCTTCATTAAGATTCATGTCCTCCTGTAGAGAATGACCATATGACAACAGGATTTTAATTTTTTTTGTCGGTGGTGGTTTTTTTGCTACTTTTATGCTCCTTTTCCTATTTAAACTGCTCATTTTTAAACAAAGTGACTTCTTCAAGCGTATCTGTATTTCTATCTGTTTAATTCTGATCTACCTGATTTTCTCAACTAATTCTGTTCGTTCAAGCATCTGGTGTTCCCAAGAGTTAGCCAAAATCATGACTGCATTAGCAGCAGTTGCCGTTAATGAAATCTGGCTCAAAAATTAAACTAGAATATTGAACACAAGTATTCAATAAGCCTACCACATTCCTGTTGTTTCTTATAAAAATAAAAAAACTTATTAACACTGACAACATCCCTGCTATATCTAACCAGAAGGCTGAGATTATGTAGACTACTAACTTGAAACAAGGGTAGATGTGCAAGTGTTCCATGTAACACATTTAAAACAACCCTAAAAAAAACCTAAAAACACAGCATCCTACTAGATAAATAAAATTTGCATAAATCATAGATAGTCTCAAAGAATAGCTTAGGTTTTCAGAGATCTTAAAGCCCACGCATATCTTAACCCTGCCATGGACTGGTCATAACCCCCCAGATGAGGTTGTCCCTGCCCATCCAGCCTGGCCTTTAACACCTCCAGGGACAAGGCATCCACTTTTCTGGGCAGCCTATGCCAGTGCCTCACTTTTTTTAAAAAAAAAAAACTCCTTAAAGAATTTCTTCATAATATCTAAATCTCCCCCTTAGTGTGTGTTTCTACTTAATAACCAATTTATTAAAAACCAGCTCTCAACAGTAATGTCTAACTACTGCAGTTAAGATATCTATCAGTTTTCTTAGTGGAATAACCAATAGCAACAGCTTGTTTTTTACTTTTATTTCTGGCTTTTTCTTTTGCGTTCTCTAAAGAAGTTGCTGGTATTCTTTATGTTTAAATTATTTCGGCATTCTAAGTCACTCAATTTTTTATGTGCCAGTACTTCCAAATCAACATTCTGAAGTTACTACTATGTAATAAACTCAAAAAAAACCTCTCAAAAAAATCTTACCATCATCTTTTCAAAGAGATCCATAACCTCCTTTTCAGATAAGTTCATGCACCGTTCATCCAGAAGTGCCTGGGTGAGTGGAATTTCACTAATAGTTGGTTGTGTGTCAACATGGTGCTGAATTAATGGTTTTTCTTTTCTCACTGTTGATTTCCTGAAGCTCGTTATTCTGTCACGCTGCAAAGATATCCATTTGAAAATAAGCAGAGATCAACAGATATAAAGAAGAGATGTTAACTCTATTACATGGTAGTAATACACACATTTTTAAATAATTTCCGCAGCAGAGGTAAAACTCAACTTAAGCAAATGGCATATGACTATTACTCACAGTTTCAAAAGTATACTACCTATGTCAAATTCCAAGATCTTGAGTTGATCTTTACTCCCTTAATTATCCTGAGAACTGAGAAAATATGAAACCACAAAGGTCATGTCCAGTGTTACCTCACCTCTAGAGATCTAAAGCTTTGGAGGACAACTGAAAAAGCTAGTGCTGGGAAGAAAGTATCTACAAGTTCATCAGACTTATAAAAACAATCCTGCTGACATAAAATAAAGTTTGAAGAGGAATTAATGCTATTACACAATTCCTTGAAGTGCTTTTGAGCACAGTTTCCTGAAACTAATGGGCAATTTTCAAAAGCAATGTAACAGATTACTCACATAGAAGCAGCCATTCATAGTTAAATATGTGTGAGACATTAGTAAAAGCATACCATAGAATGACACTGGTTAAGGCTGACTTGTTATACACCATACACCCAACCCCCTTCCCTTTTTTATTTTTTATTGTTATTAAGCATGCTTATCCAGTTAATTTGTTAATGTTGGAAACAACCAAGAAGTACACCTTCCTTACAAGGCCAATGTCACTGTATTATATAAAGTTTATCTCTACTCTAAACAGAGATGGATAAAGAGTTAGAAATTATTTCAGTAAAACTGCTGTAATAGACAGAAGCTAAATAGATAGGTAAATATATATATGCATGAACATACATACATATACACCGGAAATGTTAGGTCTACATAAGATTTGGTAAATTAACTGTTTCCATCAACAAATACTAGCATATTTGTTCTAGGCACAGAACAGCCTATCAAGTTGTGCTTTAATGTAACAGCAGCTTATATAGAGTTACCAGTACTGTTTATAGCACTTATCACAATATCTATCAAGACATACAAAACAAAATTTATGTTGTGTGAAATTACAGAATATCTGTGAGGTGCAAAAAATTCAAAGGAGTATTTCGCTTGGAGGAAATCGGGATTAATTTTAGATTAAGTCGAATTGTAGCAGAGAACTTTGAGTAAGTACTTGGGAATGCAAACTACAGAAATTGTTTATTTTTTCCTCTCATTCTAATGCAGTACTTTTTTGTTGTTTCTGCTTGTTTGGGGTTCTTGTTTGTTTTTCTGTGTTTTGAGATTTTAGATGGTTTTTTATTTTAAATTTGTGAACAGTGAGTATCCCTAGATAAGCTGTCTGTCCCCTGAATTCTTTGGGAGTTATGTTTGTGGATTTTTTTCCTCCTCCCTCCCTCTAATAAGTCTTTAATTTGTGGACAGAAACACATATTTATAAGGATATTATAACAGCCTTTAAAAAGATAACAAATATACTCTAAACACATTTTTCTCCTATAATAATTGTTTACTTATGGATTTTGGAAATTGAAATTAGGGGCATATCCTACTGAAAAGGCCACAAGATATTACATAATACTGGAATGACAGGACCCAAATTAACCAATCGACATCAAATGCAGTTCTACTCTTCCTTCTCTTTAATAAATGCCTTTTCAACAGTCAAAAAGTCACTTAAGATCACTTTTCATTGTAATATGATCTGTTTCATCAACAATAAATTTGTTTAATTGGACTGCAATGTAAGACCACTTCAAAGACCAAAGAATCTCACAGATAAGCAATATGGCTAAATATAACTAAATGGTCAGCATGGCTTAAATAACATACAGAGAAAACAGAAGTCGGTAATTTTACTACAATCTATTTTGAAATAATGAAATAATATCAAGCATATGGAAGTATTCAAATTTACCAACTTAATGCTTCTAAATACAAAGTTGGTGCTTTTAAGGCAATGCATTTTTGTTAGCCAAAGTAATTCCATTTGGATCATTTGGCTAATTTTGAACAACTGCTGTAGATCTTTACCACTGAAAAGAAGGCCAAAGAAAATAACACCAACAGTTTCAACAGATCTATAGTATTACCAAAATATTTTGAATATGCTCAATGATACCAATTAGGAGAAGTTTCTTCAATTATTTCTCAAGTTGTTACAAATGAAGGCATTGAAGTACAGTAACTCAATTTTCTAAAATGTAACGCTTTATATCCTTATAAGAACATGTTATATTGTCCACAACATTTGGAGTAAGACAGCATGCAGTGTGAGTTATCATTGCAAATTAAGACGTTCCAAAGACCTTACCACATCATCTGCCAAAGTTTTTATTTGGATATTCTATCAAAACAAAAACACACACAAATAAAGGAAAAAAAAATTACCTACTGTTTTAGAATAAACAACTCTGTATTTCATGTGTTTTAACATTAAAAGCATAGGAAGAAGGAACAACAGGTTCAGTCTTAAAAACTCTGATGAAAAATAAACATTCAGACATATTCTCACCAGTGGATTGATCCTGACTGGCATGCAAGACCCACTCATTTCCACTCATACACCCCAACAGAAGCAGTGTTACATGGCCAAAAGTAAAACAAAATTCATGAGTTTACTTAAAGAGAGTTTTATGAGTGAAGGAAAACAAACAGAAATAAAATAAAATCCTAATGGATACAAAAGACGCAACTCACCGCATTCAGACCAATACCAGTATAGACTCTAAACAACTGCTACTTCAGCAAGACTCCCAGGCACGGAAGTATTAGGGAGTACTTTATGGCCGAGTATGGTATGACAAAGCATGGAATATTTCCTTGGTGAGTGCAGGTCAGCTGTCCTGGCTGCGCCCCTCTCAGCCTCCCACCCATCCCCAGCTTACTGGGACTTGTAAGAAACAAGAAAAGAGATCCTTGACACTGTATAAGCACTGATTAGCCAAACCTAAAACACTGAGTTATAGAAACTGTTTTGGTCACTTACTAAGAACACAGCAGCATATGGAGTGCTTAAAAAAAAAACAAAACACTACTCCTTTGCAGTCAGAATCTGGACACACAGCTAGAATATATATATATTTTTTTTTACTACTCCAGATGCTAATGCCAATCTCCTACCTTTCTAACTGCAAACATGTTCCTTTCAGCTACACCTCTTACATATTCTCAATGCATAAATTTAGTATGAGTCAGAAGTAAAATACTCCAATATTGAAATTAAAACTAAGATGTCCTTAGTCTGATCAGACTTTCTAAAATGAAGATTATTCAGCAAGAAGACCAAGAGGAAAAATACCCAACCATGATTTCAGAGACAGCTATGTAAGCAATAAGTTCTGGAACTCAGAGTATGTTTCAGCTGTCATTTCTACCAAAAATGCCTTCTTCCACCTTTCATTTAAACACTGACAATCTCTCCCAGAACTTCCAGCAGGATAATCTACTCCATCTCTGCATTTATATTGCATCTGTCACTCAGACTCCTCTGGGCAGAACACTTAATATGAAAGCAAGATACCTCACACCCTTTTTCCCCCTAGACATCTCCAGCTCACTTCTCCAAACTCCTTACAGTACACAAGCTACAGTGCTGCCTGTAGCTACTCAAGATAAGCGCCACATTTAACAGGTGCAAGTGATACTAGCTGGAGGCAGAGGCAAAGCAGTTACGTGCCTGCAGATTCACACTGACAGTCTCTTACACTAACAAGGAAATCACACGATCTTTTAACAACTGCTTTTGGTCTCATGTAAGAATAGAAACCAAAAGTTTTCCTCCCCAAGAGGAAGTTTAAGGTATCACAGTTTTCAGTCAGTCCTCCAACATTATTCTTTCAGCCACTTATAAAACAGCCACAGCACTACAAGATAAAAGGAGATTCTTTCCCAGCTTGCTGAAGACATCAATTACTGTACTTTCTTCCCACATCCAAAGGAGACTGACCATTCAGAATTTAACAATAACAAGAAAAGAAGCCAGACAACTTCCACGTGGAAGTCAGAGGGTCACCAAGCTTCGTGATTAGTAACAGCATAGGGGTAGAAAGCTTAAAACATTGAGCTGGAGCACTGAATGCCTCAGCATTGCTCTCAAATAGGAGGGAAAAGAAAACTGAGGCACAGTAATCACATTGTACACTGGTCCTCAAAAATGACATTCTCTGACTTTCATGAACAGTCACACTTTCACTGTCTAATTTATTTACAGCACAGTAAATCCATTCCCAAATAACAGGGGTGAAAGTACAGCAGTATGCTTTGATGAAGTTCCTATCTGTAAACTGATTACTATTTAACTCTGACCTTTTTAATTCCTTTCCTAAGCATTCATATTTGAACTTCAGAAAAAGCCTGGGCACATAAGACAGGCTTCCCAACTCCATTAAGGTTAGTTTACAGTGCTCTGAGATTCAAGCTAATTCCTGAATAACTTGAGATAAGCAGAAATCCTATCAGTTAACATTTAAAAACAATTGTTATGGTAAAAAGTTAATAGTATGTAACTGTTCATGGGTAATTTAAGCACATAAAACATTACAGCATTATGATAATACAACTCTTCTTGCTTACTTCCTCCTTTAACAACACTTCACATTCCTCAATCCATTACAAGCACCTGGAATCCTGAATTCCTGCTCCTTTTTAAACAAGAATTCCCAACTGTACCAAAGTCAATTGATACTACTGGCTTCCTCATTACTATGTACAATGTAATTCCCCTCTATTCACATCCTGCTTCATTTCCTCCTTGCCCATAGGACAAAGAACTTGCCCAGGAAACTGCTATAAACAGGAAAGAATGGGAAAAGGAAGAGAAAGCCCTTGTGTATATCATAGCAGCTGTAAATTCAGTTTAAGCAGCTGCTCTGATTACTAAGCTGCCCTGTAGTCCACATGCACTGGTATTTCTGGACCTACAATTTCCATTCTTTGAGGAAAAGCCAAACTCCATTGCTATAGCATTTGTCCAAGTTTTTTGCATTATATCAAGTTTATTACTAATGGGGAAAAAAGTGACTTTACCAACAACTTATTCATGAAGAGATCAAACACTACTAGTAGTTCCTTTGAAGGCTTTGATTTTGCTGGTTGGGTTCTGTAGTA
>JAPSGF010000012.1:16738355-16756398 GCA_035772895.1 Perdix hodgsoniae | reverse complement strand
AGTAGTTCCTTTGAAGGCTTTGATTTTGCTGGTTGGGTTCTGTAGTATTTTGGTAGTTTATTTAACTTTTAAATAATAAAAACATACCCTTCCCTTCTTAAAGTTTACCAAAATGAAAATACTTCATTTTTAAGAAACTTCCCAATATTTCATTGAATCATTCACTGCATGGGCACTGTCAACTTTTGCAACTTACTGTGTGCCTTCTGCTCTACTGTTGAATAAATTCCCTCCCAGCAACTAATTTTTACCTGCTTAGCCCTCTCCTCAAATAGTAACAAAGGAAATTTCAAGTAAACAGTGACATTTACTTCACTATCTGTTCTACCTACAAGAGCAAGAGGTGTTCCAGAGCTATAAGTCATCTTCAGTTAAAAGTCATCACCGAACTATATCTGCACAACAAAAAGTACATACAAACTGAGCCCACCACTTTTACTAGGCTATGCTTTGGGGCACTGCCAATTGGAAAACAAGCATACAGGAATGAACAACACAGACTTGTGTGTAAGTACTAGAGAATTTTCTCAAACCAAAAGGACAGTAACTCAGTGGCTTAAAAAGAACTCTCATTTTTTTTTTAAGTTAACCACACACTACTCATCTTAAAAGAAAAATCTAACATTCAACAAAGGATCACTCCAAGGTTCAAAGCATATAGTTGTAGTTAAAAGAGCTGCATGCACTGAAAAGGGTAAAAACTCTTGAGTAAGAGTGAATTTCAACCTCACAATAAAAATAAAATATCCCCAGTTCTTAAAAATAAAGTGGCAGCTTATTTTTGCTGCGCTGAATTGGCCAAACTCATTAGCTTTATAATAGCTTTTACAGTCTGAGATGCTCCATAACATCTGAACAGAACAGCTTCTTGCACACAGAATAGGCCAGAAAGAAAGGAATATGGAGAGCCAATTTACCGCACATCAGGTATTGCAATCTAGCAAAATATCTTTGCTACACTGAAATGAAAAAGCTTAATCAATAGCTTGTATGCAAGCATCAAACTGAGATCAAGTTAGCACTTCAGTCAATAATTATTTTGGAAAAATTATATCAAAACAAGTGTTCCAGAATGTTACTTAAAATGTGCCTCACAATAACTTTGCCTTTTTTTTAAAAAAAAGTTCCCTAAGCTAAAAAAAAGAGTTCAGAAGTCAACCAGTTGTATTTTTGAAAAACACGTAGCTAGCAGAGATGCAGGGCCTAATATGGTACTGACAAGCACTGCCAGCAGAAAAATCAACAAATACTGCCAGTCCCATCAGCATTCAAACAATCCATCTACCACACTCGTACCTTTAGTGCTACATTGCGTTCACTTGTAATGCAGTCCCAGAAGTTGATTCAATGACTAAGTGATCAAGTGATTTCAGTCTGCTCTTGTAGGAAAAAATATATATATATATTTCTTCCAAACTTAAATCTAGATGCAGTAAGAAGAATATGCTGATAGTGACAAGCAATCCTGCACAGTACCAGCACAATAACAATTTCAACAGACAACTCTAATAAATTCTGTCTGGAATTCCTCTTTTTATTCCCTCTACCAAGCACAGAATGCAGGTACAAAAAGTTGTGCATGCATCTGAAAGGATTTTTGAAATTTGAGTGCACTTCTAACACACCAAGTTTTTAGTAAATGAATCTTCGGAGGTGTAGCTTATGAAGTAAGCTCTCTATCAAGGAAAACATGAAACGTAACTGACACTCAACTACCTGAATTCCTTTTTTTTCCAATAAACATTGATCTTCAACAAAAGCCATTCAAATATGCAGTATCAAAATTATTAGACTTGAACATGAAGTTATTTAGGTCTACTATAAATGCACTGGTATTTGGATGCGTGGTCCAAAAACTAAATACCTGTGGTATCAATACATATGCTTAGCTTTGCAATTCAAGTACATTAAGAAACAGAACTTGATTTTCTGCTTTTACACTGCTGCAACCATTGCAGTTCAATATGCTCTTTCTTATGCAAATACTCACCTATTCTAACACAACTGGAATGCTGCATGTAACTGTCTGAACTATTAATATATGTTAAATTTTCATCTCATCACACATAATTGAATGCAAATATTCCAGCACAGATCTATTATGAAGCCACAGTTATTTTAGAAGTTATTTAAATCCTACAGAAATGAAAGTAAATCACAGCACAATCTGAAGAACCAAAATGTAACAAAATCAGAAAACTATATTATACAGGTAAATGCACCTATCTAGTGAACCTCACATTATATTAGTGCTTGCTTTTTTTCCTCATGAACATAGCTTTGTGAGGAACAAAAACCACAGACATCTTTGAATGTCAATATTCTAATAAGCATCATTAGCTCTTACCATATCACTAACTGAAAGACTGTATACTTAACATTTCTTCTGACCAAAGTACTTCTTTTTCAACAATCACCCCTGAAACGTACATAGCTGGTTGTAAATGTGTAACCAATAAGCTGTGGCACAGATGTGCCTTCAAGAGGTATCATTGGAAATATTTAAGGTCTCTGGTCATTTCTTCTCATTTTTATGTGTAAATATTCATTATGATGTGGTTTGTAAATGCAAACCCACACAGAACAAAGTGATCAGCAATTAACTAGCTAAACCCTGAAGAAAGAAACAGGAAAGAACGAACCTTCAAGGCTCAACCTATATCCACCTGCACATTTATTGTAACTCCACTGGCCTATGTAATTCCATTGCTTGTATGCCTCCAGTCCCACAGCTCCACGTCTTTGTATTTCGAGGTATTAATGCTCTACTGTTTCTAAATAAAATTACTAAATTTGAAATTTGTTCTACACTAAGAGACAACACGGCTTTGATAGTTCCACTTTTCTCAAGTTCTCTCACATTTATTCTCATATAAAAAGGAGAAATAAGTATGTTACTTGGCTGTTTTTTGTTGTTGTAGAGAGACAACTTCACATTTCCACTGCAATTAGGACAGAAGTACAATTGTTGAAGAAACAGAAGGCAGGATGCCCTTCATTTTATTTATTTATTTTTTAAATCAGCTATGAGATTTTACACTTATATTCTACATCATCAGAACAAGTTTAAGCACACTTAACTGTTCTGAAAGACACATCAGACTCAGGAGACCTACTACATTGTCTAATACCATCTTGTCTCCAATCACTGAGCAATGATGAAAGAACCAAGCAGTGAATCTTACAAGGAAGGATGCCATTTGTAATAAACTTTCTGTTCCCTCACTCTCCTGCAAAATCATCTGAAGCCAAAAAAAAGTGTCTCATTTACACAAGAAGAACATTCACGTATTAGTAAGTAGTAGGAACACCTCTGTTTCATGTAACAGGAAAGGTGTGGTAACATTACAGCAGCACATACTGCACCATAATGCCAAATGTTACCACACCCAGTTGGGCCAAATACTTCTTGTGGCTCTATTAAATCCGACATTTTTCAGGTGGGCTTGCTTTTCATGAAATAAACTTGCAAGGTATTTCTCCCTTTGTACAAAACACATGAGTTTGTGGATTACATCAAGATGTGTATTACAACATCATTTAACTGATATTTCAGATCTGTTTATGTGCGTTTAATATCCTGCTTTCACTCCATTACCAATTAAACAGTTATCACTAGATGGTTGACAAGCAGTCATAATCATATCTAATAGTGGAAACAAATGAACTTAGGAATTCTAGTAAACAATCAAAGAAGAAAGGAAATGAGATTTTTTTCACTGCATCTGTCTCTTGATCTCATTAGTCCTATTGCCACACAAAACTCAAAGCACTGAGGTGAGCATGCAGACTAGGCCAACACTGCCGCTCAAGTAAAGCTGATAGCTTCCTCTTACCTGTCTTTTCAGAACTATTTTTAAATCTATTTTTAACATTTTAAGCCTAGCAGTACACAATATATTTAAAGTCACAGATGTCGGCTATATATATTCATTCAGGACATTTACCAAAAAATAAGCAACTGCTTCAGCGTTTCTTTGTAACCCCTTTCCTCCACACAATAGATTATCAGCTACAAAGCTTTACTAACTTATCACTACTTCAGTCCAGCAAGATTTAGTTTTTTTACTATTATAAAGTTATACACGAGAGCAGGAGCTCTAAGGATGGTCTCTCCATCAATACCATCAGAAAAAAAAATATATTTCATTCATAATGAAAATTTCAGTTTGATACAAAAAACAACATGCAATTTGAAGTTGGTCCAAATTAGCTTTGTCTGCCTGCAACTTCATAAATGCTAAACAAACAACAAGGAAAGACTTCCAACTGTTAACCTTCTCTAAATATTACCTGCTCTCCCATTACAAGAAGTTGTAGCGATGAGCTTATTTCCTCCAAAATAAAGTTATGAAATGATAAAAGAAGAACCAGGATGCACACATTATAAGAACTATGTAAAAAAAAATCATTTCCTAATTTCTTGTGGTTTTAAAGTTAAACAAGTAAACTGATGAACAACCAACAGTAACTTCAGCAGCAACAGACATCTTCTATTTTGTTCCTAGGTATAGGTAGCAATTAAAAAAATCACAGGAATTTTATTAGCCATTTCTGTTTACTTCTAAATAATTGCAGTTGATTTAAAAAAAAAAAGAAGATTCCTTGTAGCCCACAAGATAATTAATTTTAATCTTTTCCTTCTCCTGAGTCATCAACAATCATTAATGTTTTACAGGCTATTTGTAACATAAAAACAAAATTTTGTCCGCCAAAGCTTAGAAAACACCTCTCCTATTTGATATGCATACTGTCAATTCTCTGTAAATCTCTTCCACATTGCCTCTGTGGGATCTGCTTTGTTTGCAAAGCTTCCTGTATCATCCAGAATATCTCTACAGTTTTGTCTTACAAGTAGTAGTTCAGGAAGTTCAATTACCACAAGCAGATAGTCTTATCACTCTATCACCTCATTTAAACAGTGTCAATATCAACTCACATTAAAAGCTAAAGCTAGTCAGCACTATGCCCTGCTCCATATTAGAATTACTGCCAAATCAGTATCTTTTCCTGCAACAAGTGAGTTTTCTTAAGACATCAATACTACCCATCAGTAATGGTTGCACTGTAATTTCAGTTGCGTGAAGCAAGAATCCTGTGAGGCATTCACTGATTTCACTGAGACACACTGATCTCAAAATGTATTTTATTCATTCGCCAAAATCTGCTTAACCTGACTCATAGCTCATGCATGCAGAATACAAACATCTAAAGGAGTCATCTGTAAAGAACATATTATATTCTCTCTCCACAGAAGAGGGAGACCCAATAGCCTGAGTTAAACAAGGCCATGTGATGTAAGTTCTGTAAAACACTGAGTGCTCAAGATTATTGACAGTTCACTTAAAGCATTCCTGCCCAAACATGGGTGGAGCAGCTTAGTTAAGAAGCCACCAGGCAAGCACAGTCAGTTTACTTCTGTATATAAGCTAACTGATAAAAGCCTTTATTTCATTGTTGGACATTAGTCAGATTCTTGGATTCTCAGTTTTTGATTGATTTCAGAGCTCAGAGAGTTTAAAATGCTACAGTATGAAGCATAAACAATTTCCGTTTTTAAACTCAAGTATGAGTTGCTCCTTGTGGGATGAATCATCAAATCCACATCATCGCATTTACTTGCATTCCACCTAAGTAATCTCTCTCCTACCCCTAACATTTTTTACCCCATTTTACAAGCTCTTTCTCTCAATCTACTTTTAAGGACAGTGCCATAGTCATACCACAACTCTTTGTGAGAACTAAGGTTGTTGCTAAGTGCAGTTTTTAATCACTGATTAACTTCCTCACAGAGATGAAATTAACTTGGAGTAAAGAAGCATGCTTTCAGCATGGCACTAGCCCTTCCGAGCACAGAAATGCTTCTATTTATGCTAATAGAAAATCACCAGGATATACAAAACCTTGACTCAGACATAAAATATTGACCATGTGAACTTCTAGCTAGGCAACATTCAAATAGTCAGGAAGCACCACATATCCTGTTCTAACGATGTCTTTTCAAGCACTGATTCATATCATCACAGGCGTCTGAAAATATCTCAGGTGTCTAGCCCTAACTCCTGCTCAGAAAGCTGAGTCAACACAGAACACAGATCAGGCTGCTATAAGCTTTGTCCATGTATCCAGGTCTCAAGCACTTCTAATGACTAAGATACACAGTACCTCAGATCAACCAGTTCCAAAGCTTAATCACCATTTTTCCCTAAGACTCAGTCAGAACTGCTCCTGTTTCATTTTTCCACTGCCTCCCATTCTCATCATCATTGAACTTGTTAAAAGCCTGCCTTCAGCTCCTCATATAAGAAGATTTGAAAAATCTTGAAAAGACTTGAAAAATATTTGGGTTCAGCTAAACTATGACAACCACATCCAAACAGACCCAACACTTTCAAGCATGCATCTGTTTCCTACACAGCCAAAAAAACTAAATACTTCTTTTAGCATTACTACATATTTACTTAAGTGTTAGACACAGCAAACAATATCCAAGTTAAGAACTAAAACCCAGAAGTCTCAGCAATTTCTCTGACAATTTGGTCTGTTTCCACTAGTCTAGATGCATACTCTTAAACAGGCAAAACAAGCCTGTTGCCAAACCAAGCTAAATATGTAGCTGTTTGCTGTTGTGTCATGCTAGCCCATGCTCAGGGCTGGCATCAGATGACTGTTTCTTAAAACAATTTCATTTTTTCCTGCCCATTCCATTAGAAACAAAAATAATGGCAGAAACACTAGGCACTCATTTCCACCTCCAGTCCTTGCATTAGCACAAAATGATGTGAAAAAAAGATTAAATCAGAGCCCTTCCAGCAGCGATGCTGCCTGGAACATGAAATTTTCCTAAAAATTACTCCAATTCACACACACTACCAGTACAAAAACTAGAGCTAAATTGTCATTCTGTAGTACTGTTAAGTTCAAAAGGTTATATTAGACTTACATGACTCTCAAAATAACCCAAATCAGAAAAAAAAAAAGTTTGGAGTTTTAATGCAGCTCAACTTCCATTGTATGTGAGAACATGTATCAGTTTAGCTGCCTTACAGAAAAAGAAGTTTTATAGAACTGTTTGGGATGGAAGGGACCTTAACGATCACCAATTTCTAACCCCCTGCCATAGGCAGCGTCAGCTCTCACTAGATCTAGTTACCCAAAGCCCCTCTGAACCTGGCCTTGAACAAGTTCCATGGATCCACAGCTTCTCTGGGCAGCCTGTGCCAGTGCTTCACCACCCTCTGAGTAAACATTTCCCTCCCAGTGTCAAACCTGAACCATTCCTACTTCAGTTAAAGACATTACCCCTTCTCCTATCCATATCCTGATAAAGGATCCCTCTCTAGCTTTCCTGCAAGTCCTCTTCAGGCACTTAAAGTTCTCCCCAGAGCCCTTTCTGGGGCTGAACAATCCCCACTCTCTCCACCCGCTTCCATAGGAAAAGTGCTGCAGCCCCCTGAGCATCCTCATGGCCTCTACTAGAGGAATAAGAGTTACCTGCCTCAACCGGCTGCCCATGCTTCCTCTAATACAGCCCAAGATACAGTTCGCTTTCCAGGCTGCAAGCACACACTGCTGCTGGCTCACACTGAGGTTTTCATCCCCAAACCTTTCTCCTCAGAGTTAATATCAAACCATTCTCCACTCAGTCTGTATTTGTGCCCCAATCCACATGAATTTATACCTGGCCTTGTTGAACTTTATGACATTCCACATAAAAATCATTCCCCCTCATCCTTCTTCCAAAGGCCTGATGCCAGACACTGAAGATAAATCTGCTGTTAAATGTAGCTACATATCCTGTCCCACAAGGTCCCTTTCAGTATGCCACTTTATATTTGATATTATTGAAAAGAGACACACTTCTAAGTACATCATACAGATCCAAACGTTAACCAACAACCTACAGGTTGATTCATCTACGTAACTCTACTGAAACTTTGTAAATTATAAGCTGTGAAGCTAAACCAAGGAAACTTCCATTGCAAAATTTGAGTTTCATTTACAAAGTCAGTGACAATTTAATACTTGTACAAGCAGCATAGATTTTCTTACAGAAGTCTCAGCTACCTCTCTGTCTCGTTTGCACAGTAAAGATAAGTACATGCAAGACAGCTCTCCAATAGCCAAAAGGATTTGATAGCCTCAGCAAAATCAATTCTTTATTCAATGTTTAGAAATGCAAAATTTTTAGAAGATTACTCTCCTATATAATGAATGATGCCTTTCCCTCGTTTGTCTTGTTCTTCCCATATAAACTGATAACATTAAGTAATAAATCTGTCTGCTCACATTGCCTCAACTTCAAATACACTTTAATTCCATCCTTATCTCTCCTCAAAGGTACATCCCACTTCATTATAGTTTTATCCAGAGTTTGCATATACCACGTCCAAAATAAGACATCTCCCCTAGTCAATACATCCACCCAAATATATCATCAGAAGAAAGTCACTTGACCTTCTATAAGACAGATCCACCCTGAGTTCAAGCAAGGTACCACCATTCACATTCATGTTGTTGCCAGATTGTAATTATCTCCTCAAAAACCAAAAGCATGTCTGCATACAAACTGAAGTACTAACGAGATACATTTCTCCCACTAAACAAAGCAAAAAAACTCAACCTTACTGACTCCGAGTAACCAAAAAGAGCATGCAATAGCTGGCCTGCTGAATCCAGTTTTGAGCTCATCTCACATACGCTTATAAGATTTGGGATTTCAGTTAGGACAAAGTCCTTTCCTCTGCAACATAAACTTCCGTCCAAGTTTTTGCCTCAAATTAAAAGGGTCATCTGCATCCAAAAACTACAAACAAGACTATGCTTAAAAATCTCTTCCCCCAGAGGCATCGACAAGCAGTTTTATTAGTTACTTTAAGAATAAGAACTTGGTTACTATGTATCCTGTGCAAGGAAGTGAGAGCTTGTTTCCAATAGCACCAGAAAACAAAATAAACCACAGTATTTGTTTATGCTGTGTTAATATATACATAGTTGCCTTCAATACAAGCAAAGTTCAAGTTATTCGGCATTTTCTCTTCCTTTTAAAGGATTGTCACTTTCAGTGCATTTGTGATGCCCCATACAATATGAATTAAACATCTTCCTCGTGTGCATTTCAAGTTAGTTTTCATCAAGAAAAATGGGTTTCCAGCAGATCAGCCCAAGGCTCCTTCGCGTTATTCTTAATGAGAGGAATCCAAGTTGGGAGTAAATAGATATTAACTTAGTTTTACTATTACCTGTGAAAAAACTTGCACAAGTTACACCAAAACTTTGTAATTAACGCTCTAATCAATGTGAAGCCAAGTTTTAATTAACCCCTCCGCTGCTTCTCTGGAAAGGCAGTCAGAAGATGAGAGTAAAAGGAGCTCCAATTTAAACCAAATAAACATAAGTAACTGGAGTACGCAAAGTAAACACCAATATAATTCACCTCACTTGTAACTCCTCCATTTATAATTTGAGATATAGCACAGGCCTGATGGCTTTGAAAGGTACCTCTGCACATCACCAGGTTTGTAAGAAACACACCGCTCAAGACCAAAAAGCAGCTGTAATTAACAAACAGCACAGGCCTAAGGAGGACTCACGCAATCAAAAGTTAACCTACACCTTACAAAGAAACCAAAACAACTCCAGCATCCTCACCCCCCCCCCCCCAATCTCCCTGACGCGCAGGTCACGCTCTGCGCTATTTTCACGCTAACTCGGGAGCTCGCTCGCGAAGCGCCCCGCTTGCATCACACACAGCTCCCACTTCCCGCACAGCACAGCGCACGCTCGCAGCGCCGAGCCGCTCGGCCCGGGGTTACGGCAACAGGTGCCGCCGCAGCGCCCGCGCCCCTCCCAGCACCGCGCACCCCCCGCGCGCGCCCTCCCGTCCCCACCCGTCCCAAATCAAGGAATGCCCCAAAGCCATCACGTGTCCCCCCCTACGCTCACTCACCAACTTCGTCTTATTCCGGGTCTCCTCTTCCGAGGAGCGCCCGCTCCGTTTCGCGTTCATCTTGCTAGGGCCCGGGGGCTCGTCGCCGCCCCCAGAGCCAGGAGCTGCCTGATCTTCCATCCTTCCAGCGGCTCCGCGCTGGGCACGAGGCCCCTTTTTCCGTCAGGGCTGTATCCCCACAGATCCCATAGAGTCAGCACCCACAACGGGGCGTTTCCCCGCGGCGGCTAAAGCAGTTCCTAGTGCTACTCGAGACGCCTACTCCCAATCAACCGCCTAAGACGCTGAGCGTCTCTACGCACGCGCGCAGGCGAACGGCCACTCTTGCGCATGCGCTTACGTAGCGCGCATGAATTGTGCGCGTGCCGCCTACGTGAGGGCGGGAGGCCGGAAAGGGCAGCGGGGTTTTGCCAGGAAATGGCGTCGTAGGGGTGTAGCCTGAGAGTAGGGACTGCAGTTGGAAGGGTGAGGGATGAGAAAAGCTGATTGGTGCGGGGCTAGTTAGCGCTAGAGCCGCAGAGTAGGGTGGGTTTATTCCTTAAAATGCTGGGGGCAGGAAAGATCTGCACCTGGCGTGTTGGAATATCAGTGCTGCACACGGGGTGTTTCATGAGGTGCCTCTGGATGAAACGTTTCCCTTTGCGTTTTAGGAGCGTATTGGGCGCGCAGGGTAACTGCGGTGTGTTGGCTAAAATTGAGTTGCCACAAATGAAAGCCTTTTTTTACCACTCACATTTGGGAAGTCTAGCCCTCCAATTTTGAGCTTGCTGCCTATGTTTGTGGTTCGTAATATCAAAATAAACTGCCTGGAGTGTGTGTAAAAAACAAAGTCCCTTTGGCTGGATCTCAAGCATGTCCCTGTATCAGTATAATTGTCACACAAAAGAGAGAAAAATAGGCTTTTTGTGTTGGCATGGCTGAGCATATGTTTAAGTTAGCAGGAGGACAGCCATAGAAATGGTCATAGTCTGTTGTAAGAGGACGAGGGCAATCCAAAAATCTTTGGACTCCAGATTTATATATGAACCTACCATTTTATTATCCTCTAGAAGAAGTTCCCAGTTTTGCATATCTTCTATAACGAAACTTTTCACATTCAATATGCAAGTAAGACCTGTACAGTAAATTTCTCCCATCTCTCTCCATACACATGTACTGACAGACATGGTTAAACCATACCTGAGTGTGAGCAATCCAGCATTTCTTGTAATAATAACAATTTTTTAGCTATTCTTCAAAGTATTAGTATTCCTATTTCTACTCCACCCCAACCCCCACCCAGATTTGGGAATGGAAAAACAGTATTCTACACATTAACCAACAATTTATGAGCGTATAAGTTCTGCAGGCAATTTTAAGCAAAAAGTGAGGTGATACCATGCAACTATCTCAATTAGGAAATTAAAATGAGAATGTCCCACACTTCTCCCCCCCCCCCCAACAGCCCCCCCTTAAAAGAAAAAAAAAAAAAAAAAAAAAAAAAAAAAAAAAACACAACCGCTTAAGGCAACCAAACAAACCTCAGATTATTTTGGCAACCAGTTTGCACTGCAGTGTTTTGGCCCATCTCTGAGAGCAACTTAGATATGGCCTGAGGGTGAAAAAAGTTGTACAAAATGTTCTTAACTTGGCTTCATATCTCAGAAATCACAGAATCAAACACTTAACTGCAACAAGACAGACAAAAATACAGCTATGCAGGTTTCCAGAAGCTATGTACTCCGAAATATCTGGAACAAATATATATATATATAAGATTTTATAAATCCAGTGACGGAATTTCCATCTACCAGTGAAGGTATAGGCTTCTGGAGAAGCAATTCTAAGACAATTGAAGTCAACTTGTGACTAAACCAGCTACTCGGGTTTCAATCCTTGAGAAATATTCTGTTCTTTAGGTTTCTAATATTGAAGAAGTATTGAAGAAGTGTTGAAAAAGTGTTGAAGAAGTGTTAGTGTTGAAGAAGTGTTGAAGAAGTATTGAAGAAGTAGGTTAACAGATAAATATTATACTTATTAAAAAAGGGGGGGGGGGGGGGCAGAGGAAAAATACTTTTTGTTGATGTGGAGTTTATCCCAGAGAAAACAAACAGTCTAAATAATATATGAAGTTTCGGATATACATGTTAGTTTGTTATTTACTGATTTTCCTTTTCCCTCTTTGCTTCTAACACACGAATCTGTAGTCATACATGCTGCAATATGTGGTTATTTACACAGTTATCCAAACTTTGCCCTTCGCAGGAATTTCTCAATATTGTCAACAAGCAAAATGCCTTTTGCCATCATTCCATGTGGAATTTTGTCTCTTTAAATCCTCAAAAGACTTTTGAGCTTTCCTCTCCCCCATCAATAAATGGCGTTAGCAATCTGAGAATAGGGAGTATACGCTAGTAAAAGAAGCACTTATGTGCATAAATTATTTTGTTTAGAAGTTATCACTGTTATGATTTTGATTTAATTTTTTCTACATGTAATTCTCACAGCCCTTTTAATGGAAAGTTATTAGTCTGAAGTTTTACTTTTATTCAAACTGTTGATTCTCTTTAAAAGGTTTTCATCTGTGTTAAATGAAGTGGGTGCTGCTTTAGTCTTTCTGTTTCTTTTTGTTTTAATCTGTTACTTTTCTTGCCTCCCGGTGCTCCTTTTTATGGACAGCAAGCATTCACACAACTTTTAAGTGGATTGAAAAAGTGATCTGGGTTAAAATTCACCTTATTTAAAAGTTTTGATTCAGAGCCTTGATTTTACGTATCATGCAGTTCCAGAGATACCCAGCTTGTGTTCCCAAAGTTATTTGTCTGTCCTTTTAAGAGATCCAAGAACCTATTCTAATCTGAACAAGCTATGTAGTCTTGTACTGGAAACTGCTTAATTTTGAAGAACAGCTGTGTGAATGACTATAAAACTGAGCCAGAGGAGAAGTAGAACTGTAGGCTGATATGGGGTCACTGGTAGTTTAAAAACTAAAAAAGGACAACATTAACATGGAAACATTTAAAATCCCAAACCCACTGCAAAGATTAGAGACTTAATAAAAGATAATTACATAGCAATAATTAGACTGTTGCATTCAGTGAAAACAACACTTCATTTCACTTATTGTTGCCCTTTTTTTGGCCACAAAGGATTCTTCTTGGTATTTTACAAGCATAGTGTAATAACCTTAATAAGGTGACTTGTAAAATCTAAGCTATTTTGTATACATGTTAACTTTCATGTTACTATTTTGTATCTATCTTGTTCAAATGCCTCTTTGTTTGTGACTGAAGATGCCTAACAAAGTGACCAAAGCAGTAATGCAGGGTGTATTTTACTTGGGGTATTGACTTGTGCACAATTGCAGAAAGCTCTGTTTACTGGACGTACTTACATAGGAAGTGTAAAAATGCAATACTTGCACTTCAAAAGAGCAAAAGAGCTTTTCTGGATTTAATTACTATCAGACAAATCAATTAATATAATGGCAATTGTTATTGTTTACTTCTGATCCTTTTTGGATCCTTAAGTGATATTTTGAGCAAATTTATGTTCGTACATGAATTCATAGTGTGAGTTCACATCTTCTAAATGGCATTTCTGGTTTTGTTAACTATTTTCTTTACTTTTCCCCTACTTAACAAACCTAATGTAGAAGTAGAAAAGCTTAATATTCTTGAAAGCTTGTAATTAATTCATAAAACAATGTTGTTGGTATGACTAAAGTCTCCCTTTCATCCTTTGTGATATATTAACTTAATCTTTGTATAATTTTGTTAGCCATGATTAGCCAATTAAATTAACTCTTGAAATTAATTGTAGCATTTTAATGAAAAATATTATTTTCCTTTATATCTAGTGAACAAATACTTGTCCCAAGGTAATATCTACAGATAAGAATCTGTACTTAGAGCTTACTGAGAAATTGGCAGTAGTATTTTGTGCTAAGTTTGAGATTGTAAGTGTAGGGAAAATAATAAGAGTTAGCTTATTAGACTCAAATTCTGTGCTGTTCTGACTCTTACACCCTTTCACAATCAAAGGAAAGTGTCATTATTTGAACCTACTATGAAACAGTCCTTTTCTCAGAAGAAGAATGAGAAAGCTATTGGTAGTTTTCCAGTCTTTCTTCAGGGGATAATTTAATGATCCCGTTTCTTTGCTGGGACTTGAGGGACATTTAGGCAGATGTGAGTATGTCTGACAGTGCAGGTCTTGAATATGGATTGAAGTTGCTTATGTATTAGAAATAGTTTTCCTTATATTGTGCATATACAGATATTGAAACAGCTCAGCTTCTCTGAATTTTACAGACACTGTATATAAAAAACAATGCTTCTTGGATTTTTTTTCTACAACAAAAGAAAAATGTTCTTGTTTCTGTTTAGTGCCTGGTTAAGTAACCATCATCTGTGAGCACATTCAGCCTGAGGAAGGTTATGCATCCTTGTACCCAGCAGTTATCCAATGTTGCCTTTGTCTTATCGGGGAAAAAAATTAGTCACTCTGTTACAAAGAATAATGATGTCACATTGCTTGAACTCTGAACTGACGAGAATGAGATCATGTGATCCTTTGTATCGAGGCACACCTAAACAGCACACTAGTGGAGTAGGAACATTTACAGCGCTTCCTTTGGAGTATATATATTATATATACTTTTTTTTTTTAATTATTATTGTTTTGTTTTTTACAAAATGTCCTTTCATACGAATTTCCTTTATGACAGAAAAAAGCAACTTTGCAAAAACTAGGCTTCAGAATACAGCACCTATTTTATGTGTAGCTTTTGTGAGATCAGTTTTTCAGCAAGATGAGTCATTAGATCAGTTTATGTAGTCACAAAGACACTTATGGTTGAAGAGACTAAGGTTAAAAATATTTTAACCATATGAATGTTCAGATAAGGATCATAATGACAAAACTGAGAACAAATCCCAGTGCTTTTCACAACAGAGCCATTATTTTAAGTTGTGTAATTCATCATTTGGTTAATTGGTGGTCTCAGGCTTTATATCAATTATGTCACACTCCCTGAAATCCTCGACACTAGTTTCCACATTCTTCAATAGTGTCCTATTTGTTGTTATAGGAGGACTAATCAACTAAACATTCCTCTGCTGCTAAATACAGCCAACAAGCTGCTTATGAGTCAGGACTCTGGCAGATAATTCTTCTGCATATCAGTGGAATTTTATTGGCTAGCTGTCTTGCTCTTTGCATGAACAGATACCAGCATTTTTGATTTTCATTTTTTACTTTCTAGCTTGATGATCTGGTAAGCCATGTTTTCAATATTTGCTGTGTATAGTGGAAATGCTAAGTCCTGGCCTGAAACAGCGATTGAGCACCTGGTGGGAAGGCAGAGCCAACCCAGGGGAGCTCAGGTGCATGCAATGAGCCTGAGTGACTGGAAGGGCTGGATCCAGGATCCACCCCTTCCCAGACCTGATTTAAGGGTTGGCAGTGGAAGGAAGAGTTGGATACCCTTACATATCTGAGGTCTTCTAAATATAAGCAGTTTTTCTTATTTTGTTTCTGCATCAACAGCTGCTGTGCTTGGGCTTATTCTCATTTGTTGTAGCCTGGCAATGTGCAGCTGTTATCATTGCTGTACTTTTTGTCATGTCACAGCATTTCACTGTGGTAAGTTTATGCTTGTAAAGGGCTTCAAGTAAACAACTTCTTCATACAGTTATTCTGGGATATAATCAATAGTAAGGCTGGAAATTTACAGTGCTGTATCCTTGGTTGTTTAGTAATCAGCTTTTTTGGATGTTCATGAATCTCATTACTACAAAGAGTAGCTGTTCAGGGGAAGATACTGAATAAATGCTATTACCTGGAACTATCGCTAAGTAATTTTATAGTACTTTTGAAAATATCTTGATTTTTGTTGCAGTTATCTTAGTGGTGGGATGCATGCTATGAAACCATACTTGTAAATAAACAGATACATAACATGACTACTATTGTATTGAAGTTATGGAGTTAATTTCCCCCATAACAGCTGTCTTGAAAACTTATTTTCTTTCCTGCCTGTTATTTCAGTATCTCCTGCTATACTATCTGCTATACTACATAATCTGTTTATAATATTTAAGTTAAAAAATAAGAGAGATGATTGTCAACTGCTTGTTAGAATTCCTTAATCTGATACCAACTGTGAAAAATAGATGATCACTCAAATCTCTTCAATGCTCACACTTTTGTGCAAATATTTTTCTAATTAAAATAAGCTAGCATAATAAGATGCTTGCTATCCTGTCTGATCAGTGGATCAAGAGTTGTCAATAGTTAGCAGCTGTACACTTGGCTGAAATAGAAGAAATCATCTTTGCTTGTTCCTGACCGATTACTTTAATCTTAAGCCATCACAGATAGGTAGTATTAAATGAATTCTTTTATTAAAAAAAAAAAAACCCACAGTGTTTAACAACGAACAAGCAACCACCTAGAAGTGAATGGTGTTTTTAAACACAAACAAGCAACCACATGTTTTTAGAGTAGAGTGTCTGGGAGAAAAAAAAAAAATACCAAGTTCAGTTCAAGTTCATTTGAGCAGAATGCTGGAATTTGGCCTCCAAATGTCAAGGTGGATGTTCTTATTGCAGGGATGTCAGATACCAGCTGCTTCCATCTGAAGATGGGGAAGCTTTTGAAACTGATGCATCTTCTCCAAAGGTTGTTAATGTATATCCTGCTATTTCTGTTATTATTTGTATTTCTGTACTTTGACAACTGCTCCTGTAGTTCAGACTTATGATGACAGTGTGTCAGCACTACTGGTTAAACACTATCACAAAGAAAGTTAATGCTTAGGAGAGCATTTACTACACTTTGCCCTTCCATGATTTAGGAATATTTGGTATATCTACACTTTTTTCCCACACTAACACAGTTAGATAGTGAGAAAAATGAAACAGGATTATATTCATTCTATTTAGTTTCATATTTATAGTTAAACTGTAGAATGAAATGCCTGATACTGTCAGTGTTTAGGTAATTAAATATTGTATGGTTTTCATTATTACTTAGCTTTCTTACTTATCTTCTATTGGTAACTGACAGTAGTATTCAGGTTATATATGGCGTTATTTCTTCTTGTCTGTATCCTAAAACTTTTCTAAACCAGTAACTCAGCAGTGCCTAGTACTAAAATCTTTCATACTAGAGCCACCTGAAACACTAATAAAAAGTTAGCTATTGTGTTAATGAATGGCTAGTTCACTTAGATTTTTCTCACTTAACTAGGAAATTGAGTTCTGTTGATATATTGTCAGATTATCTTGCTGTTGTAAGCCCTTTGCTAGGGCATTTATTTGTAAAGAAAATGTTGCTGTTTGTTTATAATCTCTTAACACAGTGTTACCTGGAGCATGTTCTAGAACTTTTCTCCATTTTTTTTTTCTGGGTAGGAGAACATAGCCAATAATCATGAGCCAGCTAACAGTCTGAGTAATATCCAATGAGAAAAATTGTATTGGTTACAATTATATTGGTATGCAATCTAAGAGTTTATGCTTGTCTCAAATGTAACAACCTGTTTCTTTCAAAAGTTGTTTAAATTTCTCCAGTGTGAAGAAACGGCTTACTTCAAAAATGAGCTCATCAGTGGGGTTCCATTCTTTACATCTGCTTGTTATCCTTGGTTCACAGCAGCTGCAGAGTCTTCTAAATCATGATGAAAGAACAGAGAAGGAATAGAAGGAGAAGGGGGAAACATAATACTTTGGAAGTTTAAGTATCTTGGGAATATGGACTTCCCCCAGCTCCCTTGCTTTATAAAAGTTATATTTTTAGGTAACCTGGCTGCAGTTCTGTTTTCTAGTTCAAAGGTTCTCCTGGCTTCTACTACTCCTGGCTTTCCCTGTTTACATGTAGTCGAGGAGTTTGCTGTTTTGTATCATTAGTTGAAAAGCAATTTGCTTGTGAAATGGCAGCAGCAGTATGAAAGATTCATGTAACTGGCACACCGAGTGCTTTCGACTAGTGTCGTGCTGATGAGGATGTAATTGCAAGAGAAGACTAGTGTGGTATCTTTAAACCATAAATGAAAAATATCATAACATTTGAACCTATGTGAGTGGTCAAGAGCAAGTATTTGTAGAAAAA
>JAPSGF010000012.1:16612549-16738345 GCA_035772895.1 Perdix hodgsoniae | reverse complement strand
ACATTTGAACCTATGTGAGTGGTCAAGAGCAAGTATTTGTAGAAAAAGTAGGTGGATTTTTAGAAGCATTCTTATTTTAGTTTTTGTATTTTGTATTTTTGTTTGTATTTTTACTTATGACTATGTCAGTACATGGAGAAAAAAAGTATTTTCTTAACTGTTAGATACGCTTTCATAATGTGACCACACAGTTTGCAGAAATCAGGAAACAGCTTTTTGTCACTTCCTTTTTGAGGGAGTGCTTCATCATGACACTTCACGAAATTAAACAGTAATTTGTCAGTTCTGGCCAACACCCAGTCTTGCACATTGAAGAAAATGGAGACAAATATTTCAGTTGTTAGAGTAATAAAAATCGGATTTTCTGCACATCAGAATCACTGTCAATTACTCAGTTTCTTGTTGTGCATCTACAACACCTAAAAGGAAATTTGAGTAGTACCAGTGACCTTTGTACAAATGTAAGAATTGCTGTATGCTGGATCTTCAGGTAACAACATGTATGAGAAAAGGTTAAGTGCTCTGTTTACTGCAGGATCACTGAAAATATGGGTGTTTTTTTTGTTTTTTTGTTTTGTTTGTTGTTGTTTGGTGGGGTTTTTTGTTTTTTTTTTTTTGGTAGTGAATCTAAAACAGCAAAATAAACATGTCACTGGGATCAACTTAGTTTAAAGCATTGAAATGACTCCTTTGTAAAATTACTCTGCTTAAAGTGGTGTCTTTCAGTTATCTGACAAATAACTTCCATAAAATGCTGCTTTTAAAAGAAAAACAAGTTTCTTCAGTCAGTGAATGTAGTTCTTACCATGTAGGATCTATGTTTCAATTTGAAATGTATTAGATACCAAATGCTAGCAGCTGAGAGCCTCTGACTTGGTGACTTGCTTCAGTGAAGATACAAGGTAAAATGTGTGTGATCTAAATGGAAATTTTGGATTTCTATCTGATCCAGTTTATCCCTTTCTGAATTGAAATATATTGTTTTAACTTGTACTTGGCCACAGTGGTGTAGCAGTTATTAACAGTAACAGGCTTGCTTAGTGACTTTTGCAGGTACCTACAAATGAGTAGTGAGTGAAATGGAAGTATATAGCATTTGCTGTCAGTATCCTTTTAACTAACATACTAGTCATCACTACTACTTGTGTGAATGCAGCTGATGTCCCATTTTTGTATTTTTGGAGCTGAAACAGATGCATCTGACTCATCATAAACACTCCAAAAGAATGTTGGGAACCTATAACTGTGTAGAATTCTTAAGGAACTTATTTGGTGATGAGGAGAGGGGAGAAAATGCACAGCTTCTAAAAGATATTTTGAAGGCCTAATTATACTTAGAAATACAAAGCAAATTTCTAGGAACAAAATATTCAACAAATAAAAACAATGTTGTTTTCCATTATAAGTATAAAATATGTATCCATATATCATTATTTATACTCTTCAGAATGCTCTTAATCTAATTCATTTTTGTGGGTAGACAAGCACTTTTCTATGCTTTGAAAACAAGCATGCACACATGCTGCTTCTTGCACTGGCTTTTCACAGATAAGGCTTTTAGTTCTCAGACCTCATTAAGCAGTCAGTTGAGCAGGCTAAATGAGCATTCCAAGTAGTAATGGATACTTACTCCATGTAAGTACAACAAGATTATGCGATACTGAAATACTGAGTGCTTAGCTGGAATGGCATCATTTGTATCACAAATAAAAACACTGGGTAAACAATTCACATGTTTATGATAGCAACATGATCTCCTACCTATTAATAGGGTAGATCTGGGTCACTAGATGAGGGTTTTTGCTTTACGCTTCAAGCTCTGTTTCTTCTGTTCTACCTATCAGAGAGGATCTTAGCCTTTTCAGGAAACAAATGGCTCCTTTTAGGTTTTAAACCCGAATGGAAAATGAGTAGACAGCTTCCAACAGAATGTGTTTCTGAAAACCAAGTTGCATTATTTTAATCCGATTTACATACACTCTGCATGCTTATTTTGTTTTATAACATTCTAGATTGTTGTTATTATACTTAGATAATATTGTGAAGCTTGCTTTCCCCAATATCAGATGCAAATAGTTATTTCTCTAAGATCTTTGACAGGTAATTAGAATTACAACAAAATTCAAGCTTAAAAGCAGAAATAATTTTATGAACAGCAGAGTTCACAAAATTTGACTTTCTTACTTTGTCTTGTTTACATTCTAATATCCAAGGTATCAACTTTGTCTCTTCTTCTAGGCAAATTTCAGTTACCTCTTTACCACTGAGATTCTCTGGTGCGTAAGGGATACATTTATTCAGTTAAAATTTACCATGGCTCTCTTCACTGTCTGTCTTCAAAGACATTATAAAAGCTGCCTCCTGAGATTATCTTGAAATTATTTTGAAACTGGGATTTAAAAATAAGGGTAGAAGGAGTACTTTATCTTCATAACAGTAGTAGTTCAGAAACATTCGTGAGAAAGTTCTTACTGATAGTAATCTGAAGAGTTTTGGTAGAGTAAACAGAGCATTTGTAACATGACAGTAGAAACCCTACCTGAGTCTTCTGCTATCTTATAATGGCATTGTCTTAACTAAAGAGAACTTGTCTTTTGTTTAGGACTACAAAAGTTTAGTAAGTCATTTAATCAGCACTGTAATATGTATCACAAGGAATACTGAAGATGATCTGACCTTCATCAGTGTTCATGTTGCTATCCAAAACAGATTTTCCACTTTGAGCTAAGGTTTGGAATGTAGAGTTTTGATGTATAATCCCAATCTGATTTTGATACACACTCATAGAATTTGTGTAGCGTGATCCTATTGTTGAGACAAAAATCTTGTGCATTTGGCCTGTTTGTGAATACTTTGGTTGGTCAAACAAATATGTGTCATTATGGCTCTGTATTCAAAGACAATATTATAAGAAATAGATCAAATCCATGTGGTATAATTCATTGGGCAGTAAGGGAGTTCGCTATTACATGAATAGAAAGTGGATCAGCTCTGCATTTAGTTTCAAGTACATCAATGAAGCCTTGAGATAGTGTCCTACACCAGGGTGTTGCTTGGATTTTTAGAAGGATAAAAGTCAACTGCATGAGTCTGCATGAAGGGGTGAAGTGAAGAGGACAGGCAGTTGTTGACATGTTGTTTCTAAGGAATAAATGTTCTTCAACAAAACAGTGAAAACAAGAAATTCCTGTATTTGAAAGTGAATCTTTTCGTTGAGGAGGTAAAAAGTGATTGACTTTAAACCTGAAAAGCCAAAATAAAACTCTTCAGAAGAAGGGCTTGTATACCAGCAAACAAATTCTGTCCTTTAAAAGCAGCGTGTGTGATTGCATTCATGTTTATGCACATTACCTTTTATCTTCTTCCTACTACCTCCTTTGGCGTTTTGTTTGGTCTTAATAAGAGTATTTCTGTGTATGTCCTGGATTTGCTTAGGTCTCTGAATGATGTTCTGTATCTAGTTCCTTGTAACTGTTGGGACTTTTGAAAGAAAACATGCTTAATGATTCCATGACTTGATTTTTAATCTTTGGTATTTTATTTACAATTTTGAATTGGTATCCATAAACTGAAATGTTTTTCATAGGTAAGAATCAAGCATATTGAGTTGCTTTCCCTGGGTGTTTATAGAACACTATCTCTATAGTTGCATCTATAGGACCAAGGACAGGTCTCTAATGTTACTTAAGTTTTAGACTTATTTTGAAACAAGGAAGAAATACATGTCTAGTACTTCTGGTGGCTAGAACATCAGGCACTTGTAATGCAACAAAAGAGATACAAATACAGTAACTATGTCTTATTCTTTATAAGAATTCATGATTGGAAAAATATATATATTGTTTTTTCATTACAAGCTATACAGGCAAGAATAATGTATAACAAAGAGTGTGGCTGACAAGGATGGTTTGTGCTGTCTTTTCTACTGCATTCCAAAATAAGGTTGTCTTTCCATTGTTTGTTTCTATCCATCTTATCCAATCCATGGATTCCACTACTGAAAAATAATATGACTTGACAGTTATTTCTGTGGGAAAAAGATGGTGTAAAGCAGATATTGTGTATCAGTACTTCATTTACAGTTTTAGGTAGTAAATAACCAAACTGATCAAGTTATTGAAGGTACCTTATGTGCTTTGTAGAGTACTGATTAGTATCTGCTTCATAGATGGTACTTTAAGAGATGTTTAAAGTCATACTGAATAAGATTTCTTTAGCAAGTAGCTACCCCAGTGTGAGTCATTACCACTGACGGAATCTGGAGATCATACTAACATGTGATGTCTGATTAAATGAATTGTTTCACTTATGAGCTAGCTCACTTTATTTGAAATCGTTTCTAACACTACCTTGTATTTGCATATTTATTTAGGATAAAAATGTTTTAATGACATGGAAAAGGTTGAAAATTAAAGTTAAAAGAGTAAAAAAAAATTAACATTTATGATTACACTCTCTCATTGGATCGCTAACTTGAATTAGATATAGGGGATGATTTATACTTTCATATCATGCATTTATATTTTGCATGGGGAAAAAAAAATATCCCAGGTGCTGTAATTGTTCAAAACATCTCTCAGCCATATGGAAATGTAAATTGTAAATTCAGTGTGCAAAGAGTAATCCCTTGGTACTGAGCAACCAATTGCATTAAGCAGCCACAATTAATATCCTTAAATATTCTGCAGAGTAGCTTTATATTTAACTTAAAGTAGCAACTACAAATAATTTTGCAGTTATGAATTGTGGATTACTGGTGTTTCAATATACACAGGATTTTCTTGAGTTTACACTGAACAATGATGATGTTAAATTATCACCATGGCGTCCAGTGGAAGTAAACTAGGATACAGAAGCAATGTTGGACAGGTTAATCGTTATAACAGCTTAGCTTCTAAATTTTAAGTATTGCTTGATACTGAGACAGGAATATTTACTCCAATTGGAGCTAATCCCATAGTTGTGGCGGATAGGTATCTGTTAGTTCTTCAGAAACAGATAAGGCCAAGAGTGCAGGAGTCTGCTATTAGCACAGAATAAGGCTGACTTTTAAATAGACTGCCAAAGTGGTTCCAAAAATGCAAACAAGAATTATGTAACCTTTCTTATACCCTAGTTTGTTCTTAAGTCTAGAAGATTAGCTGGTATTTCCTTGTCCATAATTTACTTTACTCAAAAGTTAAGGCCTCCAGTTTCTCCAGGTGAGAACTGTTATCAGTTGTTGCTCAGTATATAAATATTAAAATAAAAACAGCATCACTGTTGTACTAGTAATTCTGCGAAATACAACTGTCATTGAACTTTTCTCATCATGAGCATATTAGAAAGCAAGAAATGCTTCCAGGCTCTTGCAGTATTTCACACTGGAATACAAAAATAGAGAGCAGTACACTTTTTTTTTTTACTTCTGAGAGAAATTTGAATGTTCCCTAGAAAGAGTGGCAATAATATTGTAGTAAATTTTAGTTGTGTGAATAACTTCAGTAAGTGATACTGTCTACTAAAGAACAAATTGCCTTAAATATGATTAAATGTAATTCATTTTCAGTTTAAGGGACTCCTTCATAGTGTCAAACTGCTGTTAGTGATTGATCACTGTCATCTTTGGTTGTTTATGCTAGAAACTTCAAAATCTGCGATCTAGATTTAAAGATAAACCGTAAGAGCTACTTTATGAAATTACCATTATGCTCCATGCTTTTTTCCTAACTGTATTTTTGCTTATTTTGTGCAGTGTAATTTTACTGCTAAGCACTACTGGAAACTGCTGTGCTTAAGAAATACTGTTTTTCAGCATGTGGCAGGGACTTACGACAGAATGAAGAAATGCCTTTATTTTTCTGAAGGCCAGAGTAGCTATGAGTTTCAAGTTAATGATATGGAGCTAATTAATGGTATGAAACAGTAGTGCCTCTTTATGTATTTGGGAAGTCAATGAGGTAATCAAAGATTAAGCTGAGACTCCAGTAAAAGCTGTCTGGCATTTGGAGGCTGCTGAGTGACTGCAGTCAGAATATGTCACAAACTTGCTGTAATGCATAGAATGTATACTCTTGGGGAGGTCATGTATCTTTGAAGAGTGGTAATAGTAGGAAAAGAAAAACATCTATTGGAGAGGTAGGAGTATGTCCATGTTTCACCCACACACATTTACCTTGTACCAAGAATACATTTATTTTTGTTGAAGGAATTCTGAATTTGACCTTTATCAGCCTGAAGTGGAGTTCTAATTTTTAAGCAATATGAAATAAGTTTTGGAAATAGGTACATGAGTAAGACTGCAGTACTCAAATCAGGTTACAATACAAGCTGTGCAAAGGCAGTGCTACATATGGCCTAGCAGCTTTTCTACCAGAGAAGAGCAGTCTTTTTTTTTTTGTTATTGGTTGAATCTCCTTTAATACAATTCCCCTTTTTTTGTGTTTTAAGTCCTTTACAAACTTAGTCATTATATCTCACTATGAATATGTTTGAATATGTAACTTAGAGCTACCTAAGCTGCTTCTTTAGGTAGGGAATACAAGTAGGACTGTACATGTCTACTTGAAAATGGAAATACATTTCTTAAGACTTGCTATTCTCTCCTAGGTGTGTGATTCCATAGTACCTTTCAATTACAGACATTCTTTATGTAATGCAGTGGCTAGGGGCAAAGTTAAGATGGCATGCTTAGACAGTCTTTCAAAATGTCTCAGAATACATGCAGGAAAGTTTGTCTTAGAAAGCAGAGGTGTTTTGACAGTATGAAATCACACAAATGCTGGTTATTAGGATGACGGAATACTAGATACAGGAATTCATAGCAATGACACTAGATACTTATCTTCATTAAATCTATTTACATGAGAACAGTCTTACTGGTGTGATGTAAAATTAGTGTTCCTACAAAGCAGCTGAGCCAAGCATGAATTAGGAAACTCATGTAAAATAATTTATTGTAATTTTCATGCCTCTTCTTGAAGTTTTCTATTTATTTATTAATCCCAGACTTTGGAAATTCCCAAACTTCTCAGGAACATAAAATTAAATACGAAATAGAATTGTTGTTTTTGTGTTAGTTTACTTCTACATGTACAAATCTAGGGTATATTTGTCTAAGTTTTAGTCTGCTGTTATGGATAACAGTAGCATAAAATTTCCACGCTGTTTCCTGACTCTGCAAAGATGATATTAGTGTTAAGACTGATTTACAGATACCATTGTGATTTATGTCCCCAGGAGCTTTGTTTGAAAGGAAGTTATTTTGAAACAGGAAACCAGACATTGTACAAAAACATAAGTATGTAACTAGAGGAAAAAGCTGTGAGAAATAAATTATGAAAGATAAAATATATTCATTACTGTGCCCATCTGGATACTATAATTACTGATAATAATGCAAGAGGCTGTTCTGATTCAAACCTGACTTCTTAATTGAACATAAGCACTCAGGAGAGCAGGGGAGGAAGAAAATGAACTTGCAGATAGTGATACATGTGGCAGTGTTTCAGTGTGATCGGGATTTGTTCAGCTTTCCTTGATTGAAAAACTTTTAAGCCTAAGAAAGTAAGAACTGAGCATGAACAAATGAAACATTGTCCAAACTTAAGTGTTTTGTTGTCTCTTGTATTCACAAGTGCATACAAGGTTAACACAAGTTTTTTTAGAGCAAATATGGTGATGTGATGTGTAGTGGCATCTCTTAGAAGGAAATGCGCATAAGCAGTTGTATCATTATCATTTCAACTATTTTAAGTTGATCCTATCAAAATGAAAAGGTGAAGTTTGTATGAGATACTGTTCTGTTTTGAGTCCCCTCTCCCACTTTCTTTTAATTGTTACTGAAGAACATATGCAAGTATATATATTTATCTGAATAGTAGAAAACATTTCATAATGTGCTTACGCTTTATCTCCTTCTTGGGTGGCAATCAGAAGCCACTTTTAAATCAAGTATTAACAGTACTGTTATGTGGAAGTTGGGGTGAAATTAAGGACAGATGTCCTGATTATTTGGGGGTGGGAGGAAAAGTAGAAAGCCAACCAAGCTACATTAATTTGTTTCTTCAGTGTGCTTATCTGCAAACCTACACATTCAACTGTGAACTGTAAGAGAGGTCTGATTGTTTAATATTGATTTAGTTGCATATTTCTCCTAATCCAAAGTTGTTAGTAACTTGATTTTTAGAGTTGCATAGATGCGAGTTTACAGGATAACTTGCATAATTACTGCAGTGGATGTTAAATCAGCAGCTGAGATTAGTAGGTGTGGGAAAGCAACTAGCTCAACCTGTTTAATTCTGTGATTACAAGGTCATAGCATTCATCTTGATAATCGAGTTCAAATACTGAAAACATCTATTATTACCAGAACTTGACTAGATTTGCAGTTCCTTGTATGTTTTTGCTGATTTTTTTCAAGCTTTTCAGAATAGTGAGAATCTGTACTACTCCATAAAATCAGATTTCTGTTTTTTATTTTCTCTGTCTCACATCTATACGATAACTCAACTCAAACTGCAATTGTAATACCTCAACTAAATTTAGTGTCAGGCACATGGCCCTGTTGAGCTACAATCAATTACTAGATGTTGACTCCAGTTATTCTGCTTGACCTTTTGTTTTAGACAATACTAAGAACCATGTATATATACAAATATCCACATCTGTTAATGAAAGAGCTCATTAACTCAATATAATGTTTGAATGAATGATATGATAAATTCAACTTATTGAGTTTTGCAGATAGTAGAAAAAATGATTCTGACAGTCTCCCATTTAAGCTTTTCCTAGCTTATTACTAGCTAATGATGGCTAAGAAGAAACTATTTTTTTTTTCCATACAAGTGGAAATAAGATTGCAATTTCTCTTTCAGAAGAGGCACACTGGAGGCTCTTTATTTCAGTTATTGGACTTGTGTATCTAGAATTCATTCCTCTAAGTTGTAACTTGGTTATAATTAGACAACATACTTCCATGTAGAACTATAACCATGTGCAGAGATACTGCTAAGTTAAGTGTTTTGAATTTGCTGTACTTAAATATACTCCTTAAAGTTAATATTATAAAAGTTTCTTCCCATGACTTCCTGTGACCTTCACACTGTAACATATAAGCTGATGGAGTGGAGAGCAAGATGGATTTGTGCTGCATAATTTCCCCATCCAGTTACTGTGGGATAAATAAAACAGCAAATTATCTGAACCTAAGTTATTTAAAGTTTCCTTGGCAAATACTAGTTTGTATGGAATGTGATGAGATAATTCCATGTGGATTTATTCTTACTGTAACTACCAATAAAAAAAAAAATCCATTTCTTCTTGTCCAAATTCTTAGAACTCTTTTCCACATTCTCCCTAATGGCATAGGAGCTGAGCACAATCCTTAAAGTAGTAGTTCAAAGACATTAGTTTTAGCAAAGCATGGGAAGAAACTGCAAATTCTTCAGCTTACAATGATTTAAGGTTTGGAGTAGGGGTTGGGTATAGACTTAATAGCTTAGTGAGTAAACTGGTGAATAGATTAAATGTGGTCACTGGGGAATAAAACATCCACAGCTAAGTATATCCTCTTGAATTGGGAATATAGCTTTTCTTCTTTGGGCAACTAGACAGAACAAACAGCCTATTAAACTCTTGGGGAAAACTGCCATTAAAAAAACAACAAGCAGTTTGCATGGGAAGCTAGCCTTATTTAATATCTATAGAGTGAGTATATAAAGAATGAAAATTGATACAAAGATGATTTTGTACACAACTAAAACTAGCAAATTAATTGCTCAGCAGCTGATAGTAGATCCATTTTCATACAGACATTAGTTGGATGTTATTGGTCAGTGATAGTCTAAAGATTGTCAGTCAAATTCAATATGTTATGCAGAATGAATATCATTTTCTTGTTTTGTTTTACTTGTTTATTCTCCCTGTCTTCCTCCTTTAAGAATGGAAGAAAGTTGTCTCTTCACAGGTCAGTCTGGAAATATGTGAAGGCTACACTTCAAAATTTGGTGTCATAGAAGAAACAGTGTTTTTGTTTGTTTGTTTTAAAAAAGCTAAGAGGATTTTCAGAAATCTGAGGAAAACATTATTACAGAAGTCTGTACAATGTTGTATTTTCTGAAGAATATTGGAGATTCATGTATTGTGAGATACATTCTACTAATTCTTACTTTAACGTGATTTCTGAGCGTAATTTACTGCTTTAATTTATTTAGCAAAGAGATGTTCCTTAATTATGCTTCCAAATTCCAGTTTTAAGATGAAAACAGGGAAGCACCGAATAGTCAGAAATATTCAGTGAAGCTAATCTGTAGTTGCATCTGTGATCGGGAAAGATTTAAAATTTATACATTTATTTGAAAAGAATAAAGAGAATAAATTCTTGTATCCAGAATTAAAATATTCATGCCAAAATTACCCTCTTCTTGGAGAATCTTGCCTTATATGCGTCATTCCTTCCTCATGCAGAAGTACTTCAACAGGCTCCAATGGTGAACATCACTCAGTGAGATAATAGCAGCATTCTTCTGTAGTTTCAGCATCTATGCTGTCCTGTATAAATAAGTAATAGCTTTAAAAAGCTTAATTGGGAAAGTACTGAATCATAAAGCATTTTAACTTATAAAATACACTAACTTATGTTTGGGGATGTGATGCTGCCCTCTAATGGCTTACTCCCGGGGAGTAGATTCTATTTTGTGAAGCATGCAACAAAAATATTCTGAAAAAAAAGAGCAAGACAATTCTCAGGACTGAATTAAGAGGATTCACATTAGGGTCTCTTGCACAGGAAGGATTAAATCTTTTACTTGCATCATAAAATAGCTTTCTTTTATGAAGTGGCTAAAATCACATTGGTTTGTTTTGGAAAGTGAAAAGATAATAAACCTATTAATATTTTAGGCTATTTCATGTCTACTAGTAACAATAATGCTAAATGTTAGCAGTACATTAAGGATAAAGTGCAATAAACTACTTGAATTGTGCAATGAACACCTTTATCCAGTGCAGAACCCATGAGCCATGTAGCCTCTGAATGATATTTGTATATTTATCTTTCAGCTTAACTTTGTAATTGTAATAAAGGAGAATTCTTGTGCTCCTTTAATTTTGGAGGACTTCTAAACACAAGTCTCATTCTTTGAGTTAGTGCCAAAAGCATACAAATATCTTGGTTAGTCACTCTATGCAAAACAAAAAAAATAGATTCTTAGCTTTTGATTGTACTAGGTTCTCTGTGGGAAAAAAAAAGCTACTAACAATTTTAAAAGTCTAATTAACATGATGTTCAAAGACACTGGTACAGCCTCACTGCCTTACGTGTGAAGAAGACACTTATTTGACACACTGTCAAAGCATTTACGTATCACCAAGTGTTCTTTCAAGTGGTTGAGACTTCTGTGTTTAATCCACAATTTTATCTTTCCTTAAAGGATGCTATTTTGCCTTTATCTTGTATAATGGTGGAGATTCTTCACTTTTGTTGGTGAGAAGTTTGATGAGAGCCTTTTTTTTTTCCACTTTTAAAATTGAAGTTCTAACATTAAACTGATCTGAGCTTCTGGGAAGCTGTTTAGATAGTCTGCCTTGAAGACTTACAGTAGAGCTCATACAGGCGTGTATGTGAATTCAGCTTTTTCCTTTGCATTTCCCTTGTTCAACTGTTATCCTGTCATAATGGGTATAAGGTTGATTGCTGGTGCTGTGAGTGCACTGTAAAAAGCATACTTTGACAGGAACTTTCAAGGACACTAATGTGTCCTGCAGTGGATTTGTGAAGCTCATCAGTAAATGAGAAATACTGATAGTCAAAAATGGAAATTCTCTTTAAAAACTCTTTTCACTGTCTTGAGTAGCCAGCAAAATGGCCATTGCAGAGAACTGAATATTTCTGCTAAAATAGAATTTCTTGACATTTGGTAACTAAACCAAATTCTACTTCATTTCCTACTGTTGAATATTTAGGGTTTATTTGTTATAATCCATATTCAAACACTTTTCCAAACAAACTTTCACATAAGGAGGGGTCAGAGACGTTAGAGCTATGAAAATATATTTGCAACATGAGGTTGGTAATACCTAATTTGAAACCCCTGAAGTATCCAGTATCATATCTGTTCTGGTGTTCAAGAATGCTAATATTTCCTTTAAATGTCCTTCTCTATTGAGTCACTATAAGGTATGCAGTAGAATACTATGGTTCCTGCACAGTTTTCTAGTATTTTTCTTAGCTTTAACAATTTTGAAAGACTAGTATTAGTGCACATTTGTTGTAGGGTTTGAATATTTTAGAATTTCTAGACTTTGGTTAGTAATCTTCCTGATTTAAAATTACAATGATCTGAAGTTAGGAAAAAAGATTCATCAGGAGAAAGAAATCCTGAGCAGAATACCCTGATGTGTCTCAGGAACTGTAGTTAGTCCCCAGATGGCAGGCAGAATTATGTAATGAATTAATTGTCTGTGCACCTTAATGGAAGGGAGCGATTTCAGCTATAGTGATGTTATTTTACTAACTTAATAGATTGTAAAACAAAGTTTTTTACCTACTCAAAGCAGCTGTCTAAAGTGACAAATGGCATTGGACAAACCACAGGAAACTTGAGTAGAGTATGTTTGTCAAGCCAGTGTAATCAAATCACTTCAAGTGCATGGTGTAGATTTTCCATGGAATATTTCAGCACTTCAAAAGGTGATTGGGTTTCAATTGTGAGTAAGTGACAAGGATTTCAAAGGAGTTTCTAAAGAAGAGTTAAGTTTTCGTTCAAATCTCTTTGATTAGTTCACTGAAGTTAGCGACAGTTACTTAAATTTAAGGCAACCTAGCAGATATGCTGCAAATGAGCTAAGCACATAAACTGGTAGGAATTGTACCTGATACAGCTGTCAGTTAGAATCCATTCTGAAATGACCTCCAAAAAATGACTTTTGGAAAAAATTGCCAACTTGGCCAGAAATATCACCTCAACCACTTTAACCTGTTGTTATGATCATACAAGCACTATGAACTTAAACTTTACTTAAAACAATTTTGCATCATTGTAATATAGCTAGGACAAAAGTAGGATCAAAATGATACTGTATTGAGGGTTTTTTGTTGTCCAAGATTAGATGACTAGCGCAAGGTAGTCTACTAAATAAGATATTTCTGCAGAGGCTCCTCTTATCCACTGTGACTTATTAGCAGTCAAATACTCTATAGTGGTCACATCTTGCTGAGTATTTGATGTTGGTCTGTTGATTTTTATGTAGGTGCATTTCCACAGTTATTTTATGTAACTGTAGTGTAGTTTTCTGTACAAGATATACCACTATAATGTTTTTACAGGAAAATATGACTTAGAATGAACTGTATGAGGATATACTGGTAGTGTCTTTGCATGTACATATGTGCAGATGTTACTGGATTTCATTTATCCTTTTTAGTTGCACTACTTTGTCTTGCAGGGAGGGTTTATATATTAGCATTAGATAGAATGGTAAGAAATGTACAAGGAAAGTAAAAAATAATAGCCTTGTAGAACTGTAGAGTATTACCATAGGCTGCAAGATGAAAGAGCTGCCTTGACACGTTACAATTCAAAGATCTGCAGCCTCATCTGCCTTTGTATCCTAAGGAGTTTTTCATAGTAACTTTATTCTTCAAGTATCACACTGAAATGTGGGCTAAGTTGTATTTTTGTCTCAATTTTCAACAGTATTCTTCTGCTATCATTTGTTTTCTTTCATTATCTCTTTCTCTCTGCTGACTCTTAAGTTCTCATGCCATTGGTTATTGCAGTGATATGTTGAGAAATATAAGCCGATATTGATTGGTGGATGCTTTTGGACACGTGGCATTCACAACAACAGTTCTCGAAACTCAGATGCTGAAGTCCATGAGGTAGATAGTGTCTGAACAGAATTTCATTGGAACTCTGTAAGTTAATTGTATGACATTTGCAGTACATGCTTGTTTTTATGGAGCTTTGTGAGGCTTCAGCAAAGAAGGAAATAGTGTTTGGTATGATGAAGACAGTAAACACAGTGGGAGGTCTCTTTCACATATCAAACAATAATATTTTGCATGTGGAAAAGCATAGTGGGATGAATTCAGATCATTAGATCATTGCTTTGATTTATTATGTGAAGTAAAAAGCGTAAAACAAACACAAATCTGCCTTGAATATCTAGTAGCGCTGTAATACTGAAAAAAACAAAACTACAACTTTCTCAGCAGTAGAAGAGGGAAAAGCATTCATTCTGTTCTTCTGAGATAGGGTACTCTGGCTGGCAGTGAACCAGCAATTCCATTGTGACGGAGGGGGCTCACTTTATTTCCTGTTACAGTAAGAACATTTCTTTGTTCAATGTCCCAATTAATTGTGTGATGAGAGCTTAGCAAATGTTTTTCTGTTTAAACTGTGTGCTTGAAAAAAGCCTATTAAGTTCTGTTCTCCTGTTGTCTTCTTTTATTTGGAGTTAGCTGGGATTAATCTTCATAGAAAATAGGAATTTTGCTGGTTATTTTAACTTCACTCCTTTTCCATTATTCTTGAGACCACAAATGTTGGCTTGAAATTTAAAAAGTATTCTTTCATGATGTGGAACTATTAAATTGAGGGACCATGTTCTACACAATTAGTAATTTCTTATTTCTTCTAAAATTTTTAGTTCCTTTGCTCCTTTTTTTTGAAGCTTGAGTTGTTGTCAGATAATCCTTTTTTTTTTTTTTTTTTTTTTTCCAGTCCTAAGGATAATTTAATGATAAATTATGGTTTAATGATAAATGTTGTTTTTATTGAGAATTAATTGTTCTGTTTAGTCCTCTTTAGTACAGGCCATCCAGTTTTCATGTGATCCTATACCTTTCTAATTTCATCCCAAGACATCAAAGATGAAATCTTAATTTTACTACTTCTTAGGAATAAGCCTCAACATCGTTACTTCTGTCTTTCTATGTGAAAAAAAGATATTTCATTAAGTGTTATTGGGTCTTCTGGGGATTTTATGGTTTGGAAGAAGCAATGAGACTGCTCTCTGGATAGGACTTTTGAACTAACTAATGAAAGTTCTGGGATAGCCTGCAGTCATAAATACATTCATCCATTTAACTTCTGGACAAGTAAACATGCCCTTAATTTTGAGGGTGATAAATTGGTTTCTTGCCTCTCTTCTCTTCTTATACAGCTTAATCTCTCTTGCATACCATCAAATGACATTCTCATACATTATTAATCTCATTTAACATTAAGCTGCACAGAAAGTTCTACTGGTTGCCAAACTGCAAGATTATGAGAGTATTGCCTGTAGTTTGTGATGTGATGCTTGACTCTCTGAGGAAAGCAGAGAAACTGGGGAAGGTGAAACTGGTTTTATTGAATACCTCGATATCAGCAAGCATTTAGAGGGCAGAAAATTCTTCAGGAAGGATTAAGGGATGCTTAAAAAATAACAGGAACATAATTGTTGAACTGTTCTGGAAGGATGTGCTATGTGTAGTTCAGCTCAGCATTTACCCTTGGAAAGCCTGTTCTTGTGCTATGAAAGTAGCTGGAAGAGCTGATCAATAGTGGAGCTAAAACTGCTGAACTTGTTTGTGGTTATCTTCTTAGCAATCATTGTAGTTTAACAGGAATAAAAGCTTTCAGTTGATATACAGTGTTGTGTGAGTGCTCTAGATCATCACTTAAACTGGGAAGGAGAACGCCACGCCTCATTTCATATTAATTGAATATTTTAAGCCATATGGCCTTTACATGCACAAAATACTCTCTGAATATTGGCACATGGCTTGCAAGAACTGTCTAAATCAAGTCTGCCCTATTGTTTATTCTCAGGGTTCTCACAACCTGTACTGGCTCTGGCCTGTACTCAGCAGTGAGCTAAGTGAACTGCAGGAAAAATATGTGATGTAGATGAGTGCCTGAATGCTCTCCTTTTTACTAGGTCAATAACCTTCCATACATACCGTATCTCTTAAGAGCTGAATGTAGCCAGCATACTCATGAGTTTGAACTGTTCTTGTGCCCATGAGTGAAAACTTATACCATAAACTGACTTTGACACAGTAATGGGGTTCTGCTTCTCTAGTGTTGCTCTTCAATTTCCACCTACAGCAAGGAGGATTGCTTTGTAAATGGAAAGATCTAAGTGTGCTGTATTTCTTGAATCTAGAGAATGAGAAGGACTTAATAGACTCACTTTTGCAAAAGATTCCCAGTTAACTGTAAATATTCTCTTTTATTCCTGTTATATTTATATTAAATTTGTGTCTAGTTCTTATAGTTCTGTGGATGGACTGTATGTACTTGAATATTCTTTGTACATATGTTTTGTGACTTACTCTTGTTAGGGTTTTCATGGATTAACTATTCTATCCTCAGTCTTCCTTGGTTTTTAAATCCAGGTATATGAAAAACAAAGCTCTTAAGATCTGGTTCAAAGCAGAAATAACTGAACTCATCTGGCTTATGAATCAGAAAATCACAAGTATGATTTTATCATACCTTAACACTGTATTATTATTTTCTTAGCCTTAAAAGCCTGGGTTAATCATTCTCAATCTAATGAAAAAATAGTTTCAAACTAAGCTAATGTATTTGAAAGTATGGTTTCTAAATCACTTACATGATCTTTTATACAGATGCAAAAGCAGGTGTTACTAATGTTTAGTAAGAGGTGGGTAAAAAACTCTTGTTTCTGTCATTAGAGAATCAGTGTTAATAAGTCAGTTCCGTTATTTTTATTTAGGCTATATATGTATTTTAAAAAAAGCACATTTGTTTACTTGCCTTACCAGCTGTCATAAAATTTTGGAGGAAAAGGTTGCTTCCAAGCTCTCCAAGGGGAATATTTTAGAGAAGTATTTTAACCTTTATAGCTTGCAAAACCAATTGCTGCTTTTTTCCCGTAAAGTATTTTTTGGCTGAGATTCTAACATAGCAAAGCATTAGATGTGAGGAAAAGTACCAGCTCTGAAGAAAATAACTGGACTGCCTTCTAGTGGTTTTAGTAATAGATTGCTTTTTACAAAAAAAAAAAACCAACTCATTTCTTCAAGTGCATCATATAATTCCCCTTTTAATATGCTCCCCTCAAAAAATCTTAATATTCAACAACTGAAAAGTGTAGTTCTGTGGTGTCTCTGTTTTGAGATGCATGAGGCAGGTCATACCAGTCATTTAAGGGCAAAAGGAATAATCATTATTTTGAGTAGCAGGTAGACATTCACTGCTAGGTCAGGAGAGGTTGTTTGAAATAAATGCTCAATTTTTAAAATTCCTTTGAGCAGTTAATAAGTTTAAATTTGTTTTGTTATTAGATACCAGAAAAAGAGCACATTACACAAAACTAGTAAAGATATTCATCTGGGAAAGTGTGGGAGATTTGAATGTTTGGTATTAAGGAAATAAACAGACTTACACAGACAGAAATTGTTGCAACTCCCTTGTAAATTTTCTTCTTGTCATAGCAAGTATTAGTGTACACTTCTCTTCCACTACTGCTTGTCAGTAGAAAATATTAACAACTCTGTAAACAGATGTATGTTTTTCTGGATACTGACTTTAATGTACATACAGTATACTCTCTAGATGATTCTCTTGGAGTTCATCTTAATGTGAATAGGAAAGAAATATTATTATTATGGCCATCGTCAGCATTATTATGAATTCTCAACTTTGTGCTATCTTTCATGGCTATTCTGTTTCCCTTCCGGGACTGAAAGTGAGAATGAAAAAATTTGCTTGTAAGGATGATATGACTGAAATGATGTAAGTTAAATGCTGAAACCAGAACATTCTAGAAAAGTTCTCATCTTTAGTAGAGTCCCAGAATTGACACTTTCTGACTCTCATTGTGCAGAAAAAAATGATGCTTCTGAAGTCTGATTTTAATTCCAGAAATAACATAATTACATATGCAAAGATATTTAGTGCTATTTCTTGTCTGCTGATATAAGAAGAGACATTACAGGAGGCATTGTCTGCTTCATTATGGAAGATTCTTTGGAGGCTGTGTTAAAGGCAATTGTCCATGGTAAAGGAATGGAGGTACAGTTGAAGAGCTGTGGAAATTGCCACATTTGCATCAGTGTAGGATAAGGTGTACGTTGCAAGAAAGTAACAATTGGCAAAATTAAACCTGAAGTAAGTCAGCAGAAAAGTTAGGTAATGAGATCTTGGTTTTACCTGGATAACAGCTGTGAAAAGATGCTGAAGAAAGGAAACTGATAACTGATGAAGTGTGACACAAATTGAGGTATATTTGTCATAACTGAAGGGATAAGCATATACAGGGAAGGCAGCAATGTTCAAGGACACTATAATATAGGGGGTGACAGGAGAGTCTTGAATCAGCAAATTATGATCAAATTTCTGAAGAGGCTGACCACTGAGATTTATAGCATTCACTGTGAAGTACTAGTGTATGCACGCTCTTTGGTTTCTGTTGTAAAATGAAACAAGGCAGTTGTAACTCATGTTGATCAAGGTAAGTAACACGTAGAAGCAAGAGTTATGAGATTTATTAAAAATGGTCCAGCTATTTACTGATGCAATAATCACATTTAGGATTAGAGAAGGAAAAGAAACTCTCGCCCATTGGTGTCCGAAGAGTCTCACGTTAAAGCATGGCTGCCTGCTGCTACCTATTTTTTCTGTTGTTTTTTTCCAATTACTTCCAAATAATGTTTGATAATTTTTATTTAAAACATAATTATTTTGAATTTATGCATCTCACAGCCTCACAGATATTAATGTCAATCTGGTTTCCTATTTTTTCTTAGTTAGCATTGGTGACTAAAAAAGCTAAATAGCTTCTAAGTTTGATCCCACAAACAATATTTTAAAATCATATTTTCTTTGTCCTTCAGGTCTTTCTCACTTTTCTTGCTTATCGAGAATAATCCTTTTTCCAACATGCATTTGAAATTTTCATGCATGAGAGTCTCTAACTACTTATTTTTGTTGTGGTAAGGAAAACCTGAAACTTGAACTGTTTAGTTAAAAATAAAGTGTTAATTTTCAGTAGGCTGTAGCCTGTACTAACCTTAGAAGTGTTCAGAATTTCTAGCTAATATTCTTTGGTTGCTTGGGGGCCAGTTGAATTTAAAGCAATTCTCTTTATCATTCCACTTCAGTATCTGCAATCATTGTCCTTATTCTGTAATGAAACTGCACAAGCACTTTGTTCTCAGTGTAACAGTTATCTGACGGAGAAACACCTAAATGGGAATTAGTACTTTTCATTTCTTTTAAGTGCTCACCTTAATTCAGTTTGATTCTAGATTTCTGTCATACAAGATTAGATAGGCTTCTTTTAGATTCTTATTTCTCATTGACATCTCTCAGGGGAACAAAGATATAGATTAAAAACTTTTCCTTCATAAATATGTTCAGTTAACTGACAATAATCAATTAAAAACACAATCTGGAGGAAGGATTAAACTAACCAGAAAGATAGTTTAAAAATAATCTTTAAAGGACTCAAATCATTATTGATCAGAAAAACTTCAGGGACATTAACAATATATTTGATAGTTGCCAAGGAAACATAACCTTCCCAGTGACAGTATGCATTGCACATAAGTAACTGAAATAATTCTGACAATAACTGATCCACTTCAGCGTATCTATTCTTCCTTCACTGTCTGCAAAAATTGCAAATGTGTTTACATCCATCCAGATTAGTACTCACTGTCTATGCTGCACCATTACTACTTCATATTTGAAGTTGCAATTCAATTCAAAGCAAAAGTGGGATATCAGTTCTTCCTGATTGAAACAGGCGGCAGGTGTGCGCCTAGCTTGCCATTCTTGATTAACCATAGAGTGTTTTGGAGGAGGTAAAGGCTGATAAAAACTCAAAAATTGGATTATATTTATGCTGCATATTGATTCAATATGGAATCAGTTTATTCAACCCAGGTAGTCTTAAAATAGCAGCGGACAGTTTTGCAGTGTTTTATAGTGTAGCTTAACTTGTGCATACAGAACTCTATAACACTATAGCAAATGCAGCATGAACTTCATCTATTTTTTTGTGCCTGAGGGTGAATGGCAGTGTTGAGTGGAAGAAATTCCCTGTTCAGTTAAGGTGGAAGTTCCCTGAAGAACTTAGGGACTAACATAAAACTATTTGAAATATAAAAACACACATTAAGATTATTCCAAAGTATCAAATAATGATAATGGGAGATTTAAAAGTGATATCTAAGCAAAGTTGCCAAAGTGGATCCTCTACAAAGTATGTGACCCAGTTTCTTGAAATAAGTAAAATCTAAAAGATGAAAGGAAAATGCCTGGTGAAGGGGCACATGTAACATCTAAAAGGCAAGGATTTCCAACTACATGTTCCCTTAGTTTCATGAGTGAATCAAGGTGACATAACCTGCATATCACTTTTTAGCTATGATGAAAGCCTTAGACTTAAATTGGTACTGGAAGTGTTTATAAGGAGTTGTGATGTACTTGATTTAATACTCCTGAAGGAGGCTAATATTGGGGCTGTAAGAACACGGGTTAAAGATAGGAAAATTATTTGTGAAAACTTGTATTTGACTGTGAAGCTTCAATAGTTGTGAGCATTTCTGTCTTTCATTGCTGCTAGAATCATACCGTTATTAAATGCTTCACCCAAGCACCACATCACACGTGTCTCCAGGATCTTGGGATCTGTAAAAGTGAACCCTCTTGTTCTATGTTTCAGTCGGGAAAAAGGCTTTCACTTCCAAGAGAGTAACATCAGTCTGTGTATAGGATGCTGTTATAGGGTGTGAGCAGTACTAATTACAAGAATTCAAGAAGTAGGTGATCAATAATTCTAAGGTCTCATGAGAATTAGTTAGAAAACTGAATAATGTTTTTTTTACTTGCCAACCACGTATTTGCACAAATTTCACCTTGCTTGCAAAATTGATTTTTACATCTTAAGGAGATTGTTTTATAATTTAACAGTACATAATTCTTATTTCATTTTGATTTTGTCATTTGGATGATTTTTAAATGAGTCTTATGAAGAAAAGAAAGTGAATGACTTGATTGAAAAATGGCTGAAATAATCCCAGGTTGTATTTTTACACCGTAGATTAGTGTACATTCTTTTTGTATTCCATTTAACTGATTGCTCTCTGTTCCCCCCATTCCTAGTCTGATCTTCATTTGATAGAATAAATCATGTTGAAAATTCAGTGAGGACCACTCCATTATGTAAGCATCTGAAATACGCTTGTATCCATTATCCAAGTACAGTTTGGTAATGGATCACAGCTCTTGCCTGCTGCTGTGTTAGTGTGATATTTGGCAGCCAGAATGCCCTTTCTGTGGGGGAGAAGGAAGGGATGGAGAATAGCTTGAATTAAATATGAATGTTATCGTTATGGGGGAGGAGCCAGTTAGAGATTTAAATTATAAAGTGTTTCCTGAGGCACTCTAGAACTAAATTATTCAGAAAACAGTATTTTTTTCCAAAAGCATGAAATGCAAGTGGTATAACTTTCGTGAAGCATCTGTGAGTTTGTTGTTACTTTTGTACTGGCAAAGATGATAACTTATACCTTAATTTGGGTCTTCTAACTGGGGACTTTGTAGTGTCCCTGATACTAATTGCTTATTTTTTTACCTTTACCCTTTGCTTATGGTTTGGGTATTGACCTCTTTGTGTTAGGAATGTTTATATTTTAAAAATATGATTTTACAAATCAATTTTTTGGATTATTGTCATAAATTCTTTGATGAATATTGTAATTTACCTTTGTGTGAAACAGATGTAACCCAAAACTGTTTTAATTACTTTGATCATCCTGAATAAAGAAAATTTCAGTCCATGCATTTTTATATGGAAGGAACAGGAAGCATACCTTTGTATGTGGAAGCAATACTTATTAATTTTTTCAGCTTTTTCTCAAAAAGCTAATTAACAAGGAATGTTATATCAATGGTCCAAGTAAAACATGCAATAGCACTTAAGTTATATTCTCTGTCATAAAAAGCATTTTTTAATACAGCTCCAAAACTAGGAATTTCGTAGCTTGTTTTCATTAATTTTCAAGCTTGTAATGAAGTTTTAAACTAAACTCAGGATGTTCACTTAAAGCTTAAAGAACCTCTTGTTCAAAGTAAAGTCTGAGTCTGGATGCTCCTTCTGAAATGAAAGCTGACAAATCTGGGTGCACCTGATGAGAATTCACCTTCTCCTGTGTCCATCTGATTTGTTGCTGGAGGGCTTAATAAGAATATAGAGCAGAAAATACTCAAAAGTACATAATGGCCTAGCTCTCTGAAGCTACATCAAAGTCATTTATTTAATATCTAAAAAAAAAAAAAATTGGTGTCAGATTATTAATTATTAATTAATGCTCTTCTTTGACAAGATTATTATCTGAAGCAACAGAAAAATCTGTTTTAAATAAACAATGAACTCGAATAACTTCAGGCAGATTAGGAAAATCACTTCACAGAAATGTTGGCATTCTTGATATTTTTTAAATAGCATTTTTAATGTTGCTTTAATAATAGAGCTAGTTTCATGTATCCTTTTTTTTTTCACGTTCATTCTATTCACAGTAATAGCTATTATATTTAGTCATGCTTTCTGAATGTCTGCGCAGAAATTTTTAGGAGTGCACTGGAGACCAAAATCCAATTTCATTGTGCCAGATAGAATTCCATTTTTCTTTAAAGAACATCTCATTTTGCTTTCCTCACTCCCCTTGGATTCTGTGGAATTTCCTCTTCATATTTTGCTGTCCAACTGCACTGCATTGCATTGCATGCAGTGCTGTATTTCCTGATATCAAGAAGAGGTCTTGAGTTTAATTCCTGTTATCGCTTTCACAGATTTATTATATGTTTGTTCTTCAGCCCTCTCTTGTATCAAATGGTGATGTTATAAGTGGATCTTGTGTTTTAAATGAGTATTGATATGAATTGCTTATGGTGTAGGTGCTGTCATAAGCACTTAAAGCCTTGCAGAGTCTTAATTTGCCTCTGGTATGATGTACATAGGATTATGGCAGTATACAGTGAAAGTAAATTGTCATAAATAGTTAGCTGTGATAATCAACACTTTACTGACTTAATGGTAAATATGCAGTTGCTTCTTTTAGTTGGAAGGTTTTTTTGTGTGAATTTACTGAATTCCTCAGTTCTGTGTGGATTACAAGCAGGAGAGGGATATTTGCTTTCTTTATTTTCCTCTGTTGTCATTGCTGATAGTCAAGGAATAAGAGATTTACTCTGGAATAAATGCCAAAACGTTTTTTTTATTTTTATTTTTTATTGAGCTGCTTGTGGAATTAAAGTGAACATTCACAATCTTGCCCTATCAAACGCCGCTCAGGCAGCATCAGATAGTGGTAGTTCAGTCACGTATAAAAACGTAATAGAGAAACATTAAAAATAAGATTTACTGTCAAATAATCTTAATCTTAAAAAGCATTAGTTTAACTATCTATGGATGATATCTTTCCAAAATCACTTTTCTATGAAAGGATAAATCACAGAATCACCAAGATTGGGAAAGATCTTCAAGATCATCCAGTCCAACCATCCACCCATCTCCAATAGTACTGACTAAACCATCTCCCTCAACACAAAATCCAAATGTTCCTTGAACACCTCCAAGGTCAGTGACTCCACCACCTCCCTGGGCAACTTGTTCTTTTTTAATTTGTTAAAAAAAAAATTGAACAGTTTTTGATATGATTTTTAAAAGTAGTTTTGTGTCATTAGTAACAAAGGGAAGAGGAAAGGAGGAACAAAAGGTCAATGAATCCTGCTATGCACATGTAGTTTTGTCTGGGCAAAAAAGCTGCACAAAAATGCTCCAAGTTACTAAGAAGGGCTGAGTTAGTTTGAGTTCTGCAGCTTAATTTTGGGTTGCTTCCTGCTATTTGCAAATCCTTAGCTCTTCTCAGGAGTCTTCTATGTTCCTAAACTGCAGCAAGTCTGTGTGGCTCAGAAAAGCTGCTGCAATGTGGAGCACTGGGTAAGAAGAGGAAAAAAAGAAAAAGCCACCAGGATGCCTGCAGTGTATGAGCAATCTCCTCCTTCAACAGTTCTTGATCTTTAAGACAGCAAGCAGCAAGGAAAGGAGAACAGGAATGGGCAGCTGTCATCTTTACTGTTTAGCCACAGACATTTTAACAGAAAACAGTTCATCAGGAGTAAACCGAAAACAAATAGTTACGCCATCTGTTATGGTGGGAGCAGCCATATGGAATGAAGTTCAAAGAGTATTGTATTATCATTGTTAACTCTTTGAGTTCATTCATGTTGTACTCAAGTGGGTGAAATGTGGCAGCTATTGATTATAACCGTGTTGTTTGGTGTAAGGCAGTATTATTTTCACATCTCACCAATAGTATCAGAGCTTTAGATAGTATGTGATATCTGAGAGCTCAGTTTTGGTCAAACCAATTATAATTGAGGAGGGGAGGGTGGGGGGAGGGGGAAGCAGTACTCCAAGGGTATACGGGAGTATTGAAGTTATGTTCCATTTCATTCTTAGCTCTGGTTTGTTGTATAAGCACCAGTCTAAGCTTGAAGAAGTTAGTAGTTCTGAACTTGTTCTGGACACGTGTAGTATTCACTACATGTTAACATGGAGATGAACTTGTAAAAGATGAGTATTATGCATTTTAATCCTTTATCATCTGCTTTGATTTTCTCTAATTAAAGGAAATATGAATTGATTTTAGGATACCTTGCTAGTTTGTCTGTTCCTACAGTAAGGTTTCTACAAATGTTTGAATTCTTTTTAATGGGGACTAGAGTACACTGTTGTATGGGAGCTGCTGAATCACAGCCTGAACCTTTGATTAGTTATCTGAGGCAAGCAGTATGTCAGCCCTGGGAGCACAGGTGAAAGCAATTCACCTGTGCTGCAGGAAGGGGTGGAGACAGGCTCCACCTCTCCAGACCCATTTAAGTGCTGACTGCCAGGGAGGAAGGATCTCTTCTGAGAGATCCACTCCTTTGGAGCCCTTTACTGCGAGCCCTCTGCACGGGTAAGCGGTCCACCTATTTTCTCTTTGTTCCCCTTGTGCCTAACTCTTTATTGGTTTATTTTTGATTATACATCTCTTTGACTGTACTTTTCAATTATATTATTTCTTCCTTGATTGTACAGCTGTAAAGGATAAACATGCTTCAGTACCTTACTTTGTATGCAGTTTGGAAAAATTGCAAGAGTTATTAAAAGGTCAGAAATAAAGGATCTTGTTAACCTATGAAGACTTCATTTGAAACATCTTGCGCTTTTCCATCTCTTACCAATTCAAATTCACTTTTTAGAAGAAGTGGGAAAATCTCTATTTATTACCTTTTAATAGTTGATAGGAACAGTAGTATCTCTGTGTTTTGAGTGATGAAATCCTTAAATTAAAATTCTTTCAGTAAGAAAACATCTTCTTAGTGGAGATAAGAGTATGGAATACAGGAAAAGCGTGTTTCTAATGTCAGATATTGAGTATCTTCATGTTGTAGGAAATGACTTGTTATGGACGTAGTGCTTACTGATATCTGGAGATGCAATAGTAAGGATTTGAATCTAGTCATATGGTCTTGTAGCTTGGATTTTAATCATCTTACTATATGACTGTTATAATTGCTCTCTTCCTGAGACTGCTTGGCACGCAGGCAATTTATAATTGATTACTTTGGTCACCACTGTTCACTGAGTCTGTCCAATGCTATTTCCTGCTACAAGACAACTGAACTGTTTCTGTGCTATTGACAATGATGATTTGAATATCAGTGTAAAAAGAATAGAAACCCGCTGATTCTAATAAACTACGTGAATATGTGGTGTATCTTAAAGTTGCCAGTCAATGGGTTTTACAGATGTTGAGACCTTTTTTTAGTAATAACAAGTAAAAGGGATAGGGAAGTCTGGGATGGTAGGTGCATGGATCTTTTTGGAGCATCAGAAATAACTGTAAATATTTAGTATCATGTAGACAGAACAATTTTTATTTGCAATGAGGAGTTTAATAATAAAGAAAAAGGATCTCTGGGAAGGAATAGCACTTAAATGGTCCAGTGGGGCTCCTTCCAGATCTGGTATTTCTGAATACCAAACTTATCTCTGTTAAGTTGCAGCTACCAGATAACTATACAACTCCAGCACAGAAGACAGCTTACAGTATCATAGGAAGTATAAAGAAGTAACTTTGCTATACAGTCACTAAAATATAGTGTCCAAATTATGTCTCTGAAAATTTATTTCCTATCTGAAACTGCTGACATTTAAAGAGTGATAATGCCTGTGTGATAATTCTAATATTTATTTCAGTAAACTTCATCTGACCTTTACTCCTTATTATAGTACAATAGAGCAAACTTATAGTTTAGCCCTTAAAATTTAATCTACCTTAGTTTTTAAAGTAATCTGGACCGAGACTTTGTTTATATTTATTGACCCAAATTAGACAGAAGATGGAATGAGATTAAAGCCTTTATGTTGTGATGCAAAAAATCAGATAGCTTTAGCCAACGCAGACTGATTTGCAACATAAGAGAAGAGGCTGCCATGTTCCAAGGTCATATTTTCTGGTGGTGTAGTGATTGTTTTTGTAAACCAACTTTTCAGAGGGACTGTAATGAAACTGGTGTGTATACTTCGGTTTCAGCCAGCAGTTAAGGATCAGGTATAAAAAACCCCATGGTGAGAAGCCCTTTATGTACTTGCTTACTCCAAGCTGTCACCAGGCCAGGGCAAACACAAAATATTCTCAGGCAGTAGCAGATCCAGGAAGTGATATCATGGGAGTGACATCATTAGCTGGCTAGGGACTGTAAAAAAGAGAGCATTCTTATACTTCCAGATTATTTTTCTCAGGGTTGAAGATTTGTCACTAGATATAAGTTGAAATAATCATATGTGGATATCAGAACAGTGCATCTAACTGTAGAATATGATCTATTTAACTTCCAGCATCTGATGTTGTCATGGCAGCACTTTGTATATGTAGGAGTTAGATGAATGCTGCAAACTATATATTTCGGATATGTGGGATGCAATTTCTTTTCAATCAGAAAGGTGGTTTGTGAGTCTGAGAATAAACAAAGCTGAGGTCACTTTTTGACTGTGAAAAACCTGTTTTTAATTAACCTAAATGCCTTAGCTTTGGAGTTAGATGGTTTACACTTCAGGAGTTCTAAGATTCCCATCGGGTTCTGTTGTGTTATTTTTTGTTTTTATAGTTGTTTGGTTTGCTTCTTTGTTTTTAAAATACTATTGAGCAACAAGAATTTTCTTTGTTTTGTTAGTATGGAACAGAACTAATTTACTGAAATCTCTTTAGTTTCAGGAATATAGTTTTCCTGACAGCTGTAACCGGGCTGGTTTGTTTATGAAATAGAGACTATCTAGCTTTAGGTTTTTTTATGAAAATGGAATTTCTTTGCATCTAATAGTTATAGAACAGATGCCTGTATGCCTGTCTCTCCATGTGTCTGTCTTAAGGAACAAATAATAGTAGTTTTAAAGCCTTGTTGTATAGTAGCATTCTGAAATAGGTAACTTTGGCTGCATTTATATGACCCTACTTGAATACAAGTATCTTTGTTACTGTAATAAAGTTGAAATATCAAGTGAATGTTATGCAAAAGATAAGATATTGCACCAAGACTGTTTTTCTAACAAATGATAATCAAAACTTTCCTCTTTGCTGACTTCACCATTCAAAACATGATTAACGATATCAAATTTTTTCTGAACTAAATACTTTAACCCTGGGATTAACCATATTTCTGGATACATTATCTTATCCAAATAAATGAGGGAAGCAATGCTGGTCACTTTATGAAATAGAAAATAATATTGTCCTGGAACAATTAATATTCTGTCAAAGGATGCTGCCAAAATGATCAGTTAAAGACTTCAGATAAAAGGAGCCAAGAAGTTGTATATAATGAACAAAATGTTATTCACATATAAAAGTAATTTCATTTCTTTTATCTCCAAATTAATTTCTCAAGTTTTTACAGGCTAATATACAGTAAATGGGGATTCTACTATGGAACTTCTAAACTGTAGCATGCAAGTCATGGATTTAAAACTTCTGGAGTACAGAACAACTGCATTTCTTTGTTATGCTGTAAAAGTTCTGCAGTAATAGATATAACAGATATAAAATCAAATAGAGTGATTTTGATTTTAAGAAAAAGTAATAATTAATCTTTCCATGTCATAGCTTTTGGTAATGAGGCTGGTGCATACAATGTAGAAAACAGTAATTTCTAAACCCAAAGTTATAAACTAAGAATTTAGGCCCTATACTTTGTTTTTCTGTCTGGTTAATTTTGATATTTACTGTCCCCGATTTTATCTTAATTCCCTAATCCTTAATGATGTTGGACCTCAACATATGCATTTCCAGTAAATTCCTTTGTGACTTTGCTCTCCCTCTGGGAAAAAATTTTTCAAACTTACAATGATAAGGTATGTAACAACAGTTCCTATTCAATCAGTGGATGTAGTATATGTTCTCCTATATTATATATTGTTCTGTACAGTTCTATGTTATTAAATGTTTCTTGTAAGGTTTCTGTTTTGTTTACTGAATATATCTGATGAGTTTGGTCTGATGTTTTTCTATACAACATAGGAATGCTCAGCAATAAGCTGCAAGTAGTTTATTTCTGAGCAGCATCAGGCTAACTTGAAGCAGAAAACCTACCACTTAGGTATTTTTGCTTCAGTGTGGTGTGTATCTATGGCTAGAAACAATATCTGGTGAATAATTGATATTCAAGCTATATATGGTGGAATAATTTTTCTGTTGGGTTTCTAATAGAGATTGAGTGCTAATGAATAAATTATTTGGCATAAGGATATAATAGGAATTTTTATTCTTTGTGTTTTACAGGCTTTTACAGTCTTCTATTGTGGGGAGATCATGCTGAACATTACTATCAGCCTGTTGTTTAATAGTGTTTAAATTCATATTTGGAAGAGGTAGTATTTGCAAATTTCTTCCTAATATTGGATTTTATCTCTGGCTGTCATTTTTTCAAGGTACTTAATGGAGCTAATTTTCCTTGTAGCAGCGAGTGGTTTTTTTGTTTTGTTTTTAATTTTATTTTTTAAATCCATTTATATATGCCCAGAGGATTTTGGATGCTCCTTCCCTGGAATTATTCAAGGCCAGGTTGGATGGGGCCCTGGGCAGCCTGACTGTGGCAGAGGGGTTGGAACAGGATGATGTTTTAAGGTTCATTCCAATCATGCCATCGTATGATTCTATAACTTCTTAACATGAGCAAGGGGAAGAAAAATGCATTTTCAGTATGGGTACTACCTTGAAACTGTGTGTGATCCAGAAATTATTTTCACAGTATCAGCTATGTTGAATCTGGGCCAAAACTAAAAATTTTTCTTAAATAGTATGTTGCTGGCTGAAAGTGGAAACAATAAATGCTGATTCATCTGCAGTGCCACTTAGCTGAATTTAGATGACTGATGTTACAAGTCCCATAACTCAAACAATATGATGACTCTTCATTTTGTTAATAAAGCAGTCCTTGACAAAGCTTGGAATTGACAAAGTTGGAATTCATTTCTTCTTAAACATTATGCATGCTGAGCAGTGAGAGCACTGAGATCTGAATGTGATTTCTACCATAAGAAAAGTCAAGATTAGGAAAATAATGTGTCACCATTGATTACTTATCCCAAATTAAATGTGCCATATTGAATCAGAATCACAGAATGGCTTGGGTTGAAAGGGGTCTCAAGGATTATCAAGTTCCAAGACCCCTGCATTGGCAGGGTTGCCAACCAGTAGATAAAGAACCAGATCAGGCTGCCCAGGGCCCCATCCAACCTGGTCTTTAACGCCTCCAAGGTTGGGGCATCTACAAATTCTCTGGGCTACCTGTGACAGCACATCACCATTCTCTTGTTGGAAAACTTCCCCCAGGCATCTAAGTCTTCCCTCTCTAGAAGTTGTTTCAAGATGTATAATTTGTAGTATGGAAATAAAGGATTGAGATCATATGAGGAAGAGGCTGAAAGGCTGGCTGCAAAGAATGTCAACAATGTGCCATTTAATTACTTTAATATAATTTAAGTTTTTTCTTCATTTAATACGCACAAACAATTAGGGTTCTCTTTATAAGCAACAAAAATCACAGAAGTGTAGGCCTTCAATGAGGAAGTCTCTAGTTTATTCAAGCCAGCAAAAATAAAACAAACTTCTTCTTTTAAATTAATTACATGATATTTGTAGGGACATGAAGAGGAAAAAAAATATCCTTTACTTTTATTAGAATTGTTTTTTTTTTTTTTCCAAGCTGCTGCTTTTTCTGTACTGGAGACATAATTCAGTCGATATCCTCAAAACCTTAAAAGGCCAATATAGTTTTTTAATGATTGCTACAATTCTGTGTAATGGGAAACTTTTTTTTTAAATGGTTTTGCTAAACTCACTATTTGAATTAGCCTCAATAAAAGATGAAGTTGACTGGGGATTTTCTTTCATCTCTTAAGCAACTTTGATTCATATTTAATGGTGGACTTTGCCACAATTTTGATTTTCTTTCATGTTAATTCCTTACTCAAATACATATTTAAATGAAGGATTCATTTCTTTTTCTTGAGAAATACCTTTGAAAATGATAGGAAAATTGACTTAGTGTGGTCATATCTGTAACTTTGATTCACATAATGTCTAAGAAATTTCCTATTTAATATTTAGTTCAGCCATATTGCAAGCTCTGAAGACAAGTGCACAAGTAAAATTCTAAAGCTGAGCTGGACTGTAAAGCGATTCAGCTGGACTTTGTGACTCTGGACATCCAATAAAGTTAATACACCTATAATGATTTCCTAATTGTACAAATATCCTGCAGGAAAGGAATGCAGGAAGCATTTGCAACTGGAATTTAAAATACTGAGGCAGTTATTTTGTGGTAGTTTTTATTGAGTAAGGCTTTTTCCTAGCACAACTACCAAGTGTGTGCTTGCATAAAATTTGGAATGATTTTTTTGTACAAATGTCTTTGTACTTAAAATCTTGGTGAATAACAATCTGTGGCTGCTAATCTGTGGGAGCTGTAGATTATTTACCTATAAACTCAGGAGACTTAAAAGTGCAGAACAGAGAGGACTTAGGAAAAAAAAAATGCACAATGTGGTGTAAAAATGGTCATGCTGAGTTGAATATATAATAACATTACCTAGTCCTTTACACAGATTGTGAAATTGGTCCTTGATACTTAGAACTTTTGAATTTGCATTAAACTAAACTGAAAACACTGTTTCTCATACTGAGAATGATAGCAACCTTGTAAATAGTTTATACCAAGTACAATGTAAGATGGAAATTAAGACTAGAATTTGTAAAGCCTTTTAGAGTAATCTTTTTTATTGTGTGTGTGTGTGTGTGTGTGTGTGTGTGAGGGGGGGCGGGGGTATTTTCCCCAATTGAATGAAGAGTTACTGCTTCATCTCACTTAGAGACACTATCTGAATTTGATGCTATTTGATCTGCTTTTTAATACAAAATTGCAAGTTCTTAAAAATTCCTTTTATATTTTCAGACTTCATTGGTTGTTAGAGAATTTGGGAGCTGTTATTCTGCACAGTACAAACCACTTGAAAATGCGAAGTGCAACAATTTAGAGCTGGCTAGGTAGCCGCTGTATGGTTAATAGACGAGTTCATTTAAACTTGAATTTCACATTTCTAGAAGCCAGGTCTACCACTGTGGTGAAAGAGACACATAATCATCACACTGTCTGTATCTCTGGAAAATGCAGTTTTCTGATGGCTGGCTCTCTGGACTTTATTCTGTGCCTTATCCTTTTTTGTGGGAATGACTCTGGTGCCTAAAATGCCACTTGTGAAATCCTGCAAGCACAGAGTAGTTAGTTTTTTCACCTCACCTGTTCCTGCATCTAGAATTATCATCCTTCTGCACAGACTTCATTCCTCTAGAAATTCTCTCCACTCTGAGCAGTCCACAGAACCTCAACAAGCACAGATGGATGTTCTCTGTGACCGGAGCTCCTGTACTTGTCTCCTAATACAAGTGTTCTTATTGTACCTGCCACTTCATGCAGGGTTTTTCATCTTGGGCATTTGTGTAAATGTCAAAATGCCAGTCCAACCCCATTTAAAGTGAAAACATTTTGTCATCATTTGAGAAATAACGTGAACTTATTTTTTGCTTGTTTTTCTTTTTTTCTTTTAATGGTGACAGCACGAAGGCTGCTTCTTTTGTAAACTTTTCAGTCTCTAACAGTTTTACAGAGAGCAGTGGTGTTGCCCACCATGATCCCTGCTCTGCAAAGCCACGGATATTTTGATCTATTCTAAATACTTCTCTAATAAGGGAGGGAGGGTGATTAGGAGGGAGGTAAAACTAGTTCTGTGTGAATCTCACAGAAGGGGTGAATATTGGTTTAGGTAAAAGGTAGTAATGTGAAATTGTGTCATTCATCAGTGTTAGATTTGAGATTTTTTTTCTTTAAATTAGAAACTGTAAAAGAATTTCCAGGGCTGGTTATTGAAGGCTTAAACGCTTTACCTACAAAATGAATGAAATGCAATTCAGTCTCCATGTTCATTACTTAGATTCATTTGAATCTACCAAGGCTGGAGCCAATTAGCATTACAGATGATACGAGCAAATGAGACCACCAAAGTGTTCCGTGTTCATCAATGAAACATTCTGACTTCGTAATGATCTCCTGTCACTCCTAGTGATGGTATGACTTCACAGCCAGTTTTATACAGGTAGGAAGCTCTCTGATTCTGTTATAATCTCCCTGAAATCTCTAGCTTTCAGGTTTCTTGGCATTAATGGACTCATAAGTATGTCTAGGAATGGAAAAGTTTCAAAAAGTTTGCAGGTGGCTCATTATAACATTATTGTAATGATTCCTGATAGTATGAATAAAAGATCTCTGCTTTTTCAAGATCAGAAATAATTGTTCGTTTAAGCTTTAAGCATTTAAGTGTCTTACTACCAGTATATACAACTCCAATAAACACCTTCAAATGATCAATTATTATTTCTGTATTGAATAACTTCTTCCTCTTCCTAATGATGTTTAAGGATGGACAACTGGGTTACCTTTTATGCTACTAGGCTACTTCTATCCTTTGTTAAAAGCCCATTTTTACTTAAAATAGCTTAGAGTGACGTTCTCATTAAGTACTTCCATTCCAGTTATATCTTGCTGGGACTTTACGGCTTTTCTGTAGGGCTGTAGAAGCAGCACAATCTTTGTGTTTTGTGAATGAGCAGCTGCTCAAAATACTGCCAAAGACTATCCTGTTATCATCTGTTGCAAGGTGACTTCTATGTTGTTAATGCGCACAATATAATTTAGATGGTGGTATGTTTTGAGGAGCCTCATGATACCATGTGGAAAGTTTGTGCTACTTAAACTTAAGCATCAATATTCTTATGTTTCGTCATTTGCTTTTGTTGTTGAAGCTGAGTTATTTATTTTTTCTCTTTCAAACTGTTTAATTATCGCTATTTCTGTTCGGTATAAAGCCTTGAAGTGGATTTGTTTTTTTCAGTGATAGAATGAGCACCTACAGATTCAGCAACTGATAGAATGTTAGCTGACAACGTAAAATCCTGAGACCAAATAAAAATCTAACTTTAGATTCTTATTCCTGTGTGCTGCTTGAACAGTCTCTGTTAAATTGTTCTGCACATAATTCAGTGTTCATCCTTTTAATTTTGAAGGCTGATTGCCAAAGAATTACTCACACAGTTAAAGGAAAAAAAATAATTGGGCGTAGTTCTTAAGGAAGCTACATAATTGCACTTGCCTTTCCAGGCTTTTCAACAAATGAAAAAGAACATAATTTTAAACAATATTTTTTCTAAAAAAGAACCTTTTCAAATGATTTCTCATATGTACTACTGTGATTTTTAATGACTGTTATAGTAAGGTTGATACATTGCTCTCACTCTGTTTTAGCTGTTTTTATATTTAAGTATCTTTCTTATTGTGTGTTACGTTGTAATATTTTTGGCCTTGATATGGCACCATAATGAAACCATCCCTTACAAAAACTGGGAGATGTTCACTGAGGACCATACTTCTCCTAATAATGAAGGACCTGTCACCTGTAGAACCATTTTTGCTGTGATTGAAAGTTCATTGGTACTATTTTGATTATCACAGTATGACAAGGTATCTTAAATTTCACTATTCCACTTAGTTTAATTACTCTTTATGTATTTGTGGCTGACTTCCTAATTAATATTTTTAGAACTATGCAGTATGCAGTCAGAAGTAAATTTCAGTGAACAACCCTCAAAATACTTGCTTTCTCTCTTCTATGGCTGTTATTTATATCCAATAAAGGTTAAAGCATCTCCATGTTCTGTCTGAGGACCAGATTATGGTTAGCACTGAAAGGTACTAAGGTGGAGCACTGTCTAACCTTTAAAAATTCTCTGCTACAGTTTAACCCATTGCTATCTATAAATTGCAATATATAAGTATCTCCTTTTTGTAGCAGCAGCCTATGGTGTATTTAGACAGTTATATACTTCTCCTGACTTCTCTTTCTTGTGAAACAATCCCAATTAGCTCAATCATTTTCTTTAGGTTGCTCTTTCCAGATCTCTGTAGCTACCTAACTAGAATAAGAGAAAACATACTTGGAATATCAATCTGATGTCCCAGCACACTCGACAAGTATACATTAGAATACAATTGATACTAGAAATACGAAATGAATGTGCAATTATTAAATATCATTGGCTTCATTGAGTTTACATTATTCTTAGACGGAACCTGCAGCATATCAACAGAGGTACTTATTGAGGGAAAAGTAACAAAATAAAGGAAATGGTTTCTCTCCATTAAGCATGTTGGAAGACTTAAAATATTTGAAATAGTGCTGAAGCATTAAGTAACATAAAGACAGAACTTATGTTTTAATGGGAGTATTTAACTCACATCTCTTGTTTCTGTTTAAAAAAGATGATTGAAAAAAGACACTCAGTCAGAAAGACAAAGCTTAAACCATTCCTGAAGGCTCCTCATTTCTTGTAAATTTATTGTAAAAAGCAAACAAACAACAGCAACAACAAAAAAAGCAGGTAGAAGCAAGGTATGAAACGACCTTGGGGAAAAAAAGAAAAAAACAACTAATCAACGATGCATGTAGATGAAGATGAAATAAAAATTCAATACAGAAAATTCCATATTGGCTGAGTTAGATATTGCTTTCAAAAGCTTCATAAAATTGAAGCCATTAGCTTATATTTGCATTTAAGCAGTGGAATTGTGAGGCTGAACAGTTATAAAATTGTAAATTATTCTCTGACAGGTAACTTTACAAGTTGTAGGAAAATGTCTCAATTTGAACTGAATGTTTGAAGAAACCTTAAAAATCAAAAAAAAAAAAAACAAAAAACAACGATAACAACAAATGAGAGTAATAAAGCTGCAGAGATAGGTGGGCATTTGTTTCAGAGACTATGCTTGCAATTGGAAGGCAGCCATTTTTTCTCAGAAATTTACCATCAGGAGCTCTGGAACTTCAGTTCTGCTAACATATTGCTGCTTCTCTTCATAGAATCTGAGTTTCTTTCATTTGTTAGGTGTTTTGCAGTGATTGCTATTTACTGAGAAATCAAAATTACATATAAATGGTTACTACCGTACGCCCTGAAAAATCTTTTTTTCTGAAGTATTCTTCTGAGAAAAGGGGATAAATGTAAACTTTCAGTGTTTGCTTTTGCTAACATGATGGGGCTTTTAAATTACCGTTTAAATGACATGTACTGCTAGAGATTTTTTTTCGGGACTATAAGAACATCACTCTCAGTGGCAATGGCACTGCCAGCACTGATGACATGAGGCAAGGTAGACCTGTGACAGCTGTGGGGTGAAGGATTTTTTTGAAGTAGGATATGCTTTTTTGAGTTGTCCAGTGTGGTTTGGGAAAGGGGTCAATTTTTACTGTCTAAGTATGCCATAGGTACAGAATGCACACATTGGCATACTGTTCATGTAGTTTGTTGCACTGTGATAGCTTGAAAAATTCTTAACTTCTGGTGCCAGAAAAAATACTGATGAAATTATCTTGAACTTCATCACAATAAGCAGTGAAACAGTCATGAATTAACTATTGTCTACTGAAATATTTTTTTGCTAATGATTGGAATAATATCACACAAGATAATTAATAAAGTAGTGAAAGAGCTATCATATTCCTATTGAAAAAACAGTTTTATAGTCTTTTTTCACTTCTCAAAAGTTCACTCTGAACACATGATCTGGACTATTACACCTGTTTTCAAATTAAAAATTACTACACAAAACCAGTAAGTATTAAAATATGAATCTTAGTCATATTTTGATATGTTAGAAACTTTAGAGCTGATGGACCTATTCAACTGAAGTATCAACACTTCAATAGCAAATATCAGTCAGAAGCTGAGTTGTTTCAGAAACTATAAACATAATAAAAATCCTTGTGATGAAAAGTTAATTTGATGAAACTCATACAACATGCACAGAATGGAAAAGCATGAATAATCCTATATTACTTCCCAGAGAGATCTGATTATATTTTTGCCCCAAGCAAAGAGAGGAGGCAGCGTTTTTCAATGGGAGTGACAACACAAAATAAAAACCCAGAAAAATATCAAGGTCACTGTAACTGAAGTTTCTTAAAAGTAACAAAAATGCCTCCAAACTGGAAGTATTTTGAAGGACCTTTTTTAAGACTGTATTTGTTCTTGTGGCAGTACAAGAGTTGCTTAACAATTGGGTGGGGTATTTTGGAAAAGTAACAGTTTATGACAGAAAGTTATTGGGATTTATACTTCAGTCTGACAAGAAAGCTGCTTGGGGCTTATGGAAAGCTCTACAGTCTCAGATGAGGATTAATTTCAATGTTGAAATTTTAACCCAATTTGAATCTTTTTTGGTTTGGTTTTGACCTATTGTAGGGGAAGAAAAGTATGTAACCATTTCCAGAAAACATCAATGAAAGAAGGTAACTACTTACTGAAGAAATACTGAAGTTGTGTTTGTAATGCAAAGAATGAAGTTTTCCCTCCCATTGTGGGGCACTTAAGTGTGGAAAATATATTCATAGCAGAAGCATATGTTAGCACAAAGGTGCAAAATTGTTTCACTTCTTGGGATAATCCTCCATGCAATTGTGGGTTTTGTGCAGTAAGTAGGAGTAATATAATAAAACCTTTTCTTAGCAGCAGATTAGTGAATGAAGCAGATTCATTGCAAACAATTCAGTTCTTCGTAAATACATTAGCATCGATTGTTGATGTACTGCTGCAGTCCATGCAGATGGCTGAAGCAGGCTTAAGTTTTTTGTTTTTTTTTTCTGAAATTGTGCCAAGATTTTCATAAAGTAAATGAAATCCTGGAGATATTCCAGAAGACAATCAAAGTTTGGCTATGTAACCATCAGCAACAATAGTGGTGAATATAGAGTGAGTTAATATAGTACAAATGATATCCCTTTATTTACAGGGTGGGAAGAGAATGTTTACTTGAAAATAGTCTTGTTCTGAAGAATCTAAAAGCAAACAAACAAAAAAAACTCATAGTGGTTTAATATACATCATGTATGTTCCTTGAACTCACATTCTGACTTCATTTCATCCAAATGGAATCCAGGTGAATAACGCTGAGATTATTTCAAGATGTGAACCATTGTGTATTCTGTAGTGGGAATGATGAAGGAGGCGTGCTCCTTGTCATCAAGATGGAAACATGGACACACTAGTAAACACAACGTGCTGATATCTGTGGTGCCCTAGACACCTCTTTCCGTGGTTAAAAGCATCTGCAGAAAATGCAGTTGTTAAATTATGCCAGTACAAATCCGTGTCAAGAGTTTGGATATTTAACACTAGATGTTAGCCAGTTGTTTTAAAATGCTGAACCTGTTGTCATAGTAATTTAAGTAAAAGCATTGCTTGTGCTGGATATGCTTGTTTTGATTTAAAAACAAATAGTATTGATAAGTGATCTTCCTTAAACAAGCAGTTTAATCTAGCTCTGAGGGGCATTTGTACACAGATAATTCACATTTCTGAAACCATTCCAGTGAATCAAGTCTCCATGCTTAGTAGCTATTTTTGTTAGTATATTTAGCTTGTTATGAGGTTACTTCCTTTCTTATTGCAAGAAGGCTACTTAATGGGTCCTGTAGACCTCCATGGAGGTGATCTGGCCATAGATGCTTAAGGATATTTTAATTCCCAAAAAAATGCTTTTTTTTTTTTTTAAACAACTGTTACGTTTGGTAAGGTTTGTGCTTCTTTGGACAGTGTAGAGGTTTCTCAAATAGAGTTTTGCAATAATACCAGAGAAAGAATGTGCTCTCTGGTGATATGGATGCATTTCATATTCTGATACTCATTCAAGAATTTGTACTGGAGAAAACCTTAATGAAAGTAATTTGTTCAAGTAGAGCATATTGGACTAGTTTTATTAAGTATAAAATGTATTAATCACCTTGTTTTCTGTTGATTATGTAGATGATAATTACAACCAAACAACTTGCCTTTTTTGGCATACTCAGTCCTGTCTGCTGTGTAGAATCCTGTATTGAAAACAAAGCTTGAAACGGTTTATCTCTTGGAAACAGAAAGCATTGTTTTGATGTGGTTATATTTTCATTAACATCACAAAATACAGCTATAGCATAATCATATTTTAGTGATATTGCTTTTTACTCAAGTAATGCTATATATTCAACTGAATGTTAAACTCTAATAGTCTGGGCTGTAGTCAAATTTTCACCCCTCTCCACCTCTTGCCCTCTTTGGTTAGCTCACTCATGGCTCATGTTGGTTTGGTATTTCAAAAAGTAAAACTGGAATTCTGTGCAAAAATATAGTGAAGTATCTGTTATTTACATGGAATGAAATTAACAATTCAGGTCTGTTTTTAGAAAAAATTACATTATTAATTTTGTAGAAGAATGATTATCATTGTCTAAAAATTACAGCATGACATCTGAAGTTGCTGCTTTTTCAGTACAAAAATATATTTTATTTCAATACACTTACTGCATTATGGCATGCACAGAAGGTAGAAATTGCTACTTTTAATCTGCTTCTATTAACTCAATACTGAGAATACAGAATCTAACTGTAAGAACTTATTTGCTTAGTAAACAAGAGATTTTTACTCAAGACAAGAGCCTCAGCTTAGACTGCAAAGAACTTGTCAGTATTGATTGTGTTAAGAGATTTCTACCCTGGGTAAACCTAACTGAAAATGAGGATGTGAGAGACTGTTACCTCAGCCATGTGGGTTTTCTGTAGAAATTTCATACACGATGGATTAGATTTAATTCTGAGGGGCTGGAAAAACTAGTAAGTTTGCTAACACCAATGATCTTGTTGGCAGCAAGTTGGGGGAGGAGAACTGGATGAGCACTGACACTGTCACCTCATTAGGTGCCTGATGTTGTGCTGTGGGATAGGGTCAAAGGAACATGTGTGGTGCTGGGGGGCAGGGAGGGGTGCAAGTGAAGAAGTGAAAGTAATTAGGAGATTGAGCAGTTGCTTTGAAGACTCTGCGGATTTTATTGCTGTTTGTACAGATTTTACTTCTGTCATTTCAGAATATAAACAGAATATGATTATAGAGAATTGGAGTGTGTTCCTACTGTGGGGCATGGAGCAAGGTCAAAAAGCAGAGTGATTTGAATTGTGCAAATTATACAATAATTTTAAGAAATGCATCATGACAGAACTATCAAAAAACAATAATTGAAGAAAAGAGATGAGGGAAAAGGTCATAACTGTATTCTTCACTGTATGAAGTTGTCAAACAGTAGAATAACTTAATTTTAATGAAGCAATAAGACTTCACAGAGGATGATGAGCAGTCAAGTAAATAATGTCAATTTAATAAGGTTCTAAAGGTTGTAGAGCTTGTTGTAAAGCTTGATTTTGCTCATCACTTTATAGGACATAATGTGTTAGCAATAATGTTGTGTCCTGGAGTATACTAAAGATGTAATGAAATTACAGAATAGGAATTCTATCCTATACAAAAGCAGCTGTGATACCTAAATTTTGTATCTCTTGCCTACAATGTGATTTAGAAGAAAACAAAGGCAAAACGGACATTGAACTATAAATTGAAGGAACAGCACAACATAGGTTTTTACTCAGAGGCAGGATGCGGTCCTGTATTCAGCATGTTGAGGTACTGTCAGAATACTGGGTTGTTTAAGGTGAGGAGAGGCCTTCAAGATTTGAAGTTTTTTCCAAGTAGGATGATGATGTGAAAGGAAAATTGCATGAAGCATTAGTAAACAGGTATGTTTGTTTCTTTAACTTACATTTTCTGCCAGTGCTTGAATGTGATTATGTACGTACAATGCCATGTTTCCATACTAATACGTGCATTATTCTGGCTTTGATACTCTGTATAGAAGAATAAATTTCAGTCTGAAGTTAAAGCTCTTTCACCTTCTAATTGTTCACATTTTTGGCATAGGCAGCATTTTAGCCTAGAATTAATATTACCCTGTTTGTAGTTTGACACTATTTTGTTTATTCCTTTCTTTTAAGTAAGTATTGTGATATTTCATTTCTAACTTGTTGTACCACCTCCAATGTGTTGTCATGTATCTGGAAAAGGAAACAGATTTGTTTAATTTCACTTCAGAGATTCTACTTAAAGACCACAATGAACTCTCCAGTGTTGTCTTTGTGTTTAAATGAAATGACGTGATTGGGGGTTCATTTAACTCTTATCTGCTATCAAGAACATTTGCTTTTTCTGTATCTTTGAATATTACAGTATACTTTCATATGAAAATGCTTTTTATTTTGATGAGTGATTCAGGTGATTTATATTTTATGCAGCATGTATGTTCTTCATTTGTTGTGTAGAAGGAAAGGTTGTGTGTGCACTGTATTTGCATGTTGAAGAATAAAAAAGAGAAAAGACAGTTTTATAGGAGCATGCATTTGAAAAGCTTTATAATACATTAGTCTGGAGTTTAATCAAATGTCACCTATCAGTTTGGAAGGATGAGAATTGGAAAAGGAGACACAGGAAATATATTTTTGCTCCTAATTTTCCCCCTCAAAAGTAGAGGAGAAAAAAAACCCAACATCCATGTTACTTTGGAAAAATCAGTGTGATAGAGAATTGTTGGATCTTCAATACTATTTTTTTGAAATCCAAATGGTTGCAGCTGTACTGAGAGGAAACAAATGTTTTGCTGTCTTTGCTGCCAGATAGAAGATTATATTTGGAACCAGAAGACTAATGAGAAAAAATACAGTTCAGAAACATAATGATTGCAAAGCTTCAGGCATAAGAAAGGAAATCTGAAGTTTGCTTTCCTTACAAAGCATATTGGGCTCTAAAAATTTAAGTTGTATTTTTTTTTTAATAGAACGGTAATTCAAATATAATATTGTTTCCTGATTATTCAATTTTTCTCCACGTTTTCTGCTGGCTATAATTTATCTGTTTAAGAGTGGTAACCATCTGCTTAGAAAATCATTCACTCAAACTGGGCAGTGGAGTAGGCAGGTTGGGAGTCCTCACCATTGTAGTAGGGATAGCAGGTGCAGGTGCAGTGCCTCTGTTGCTATTCCGTATGTTTAATGCTGGTGAACAACATTTTTTTAATAGAGATATGAAAGTGAATTTTTACTGAGGCACTGCTGTGCAACAGCCCCAGATGGGGCATGAGAGTCTGAATTACACGAGGATTTTGGTAGCTCAAATACTGTTCTCTTCATTAACACGCTTTCCCCCTACCGCAGCTTGCAGGATTTTCAGCAAACCTATTTGGCTGAAATTGTAGGCTTTGGCAAATTCCAAAATGAAATTGCTGAAGTTCACTAACTGGGCAGAGGTATCAGTATTCGGTCTTTGTGAGAGCAGTGACAGGCATATTGGTATAGGTGAGAGTTCAAGTTTTAGAATCCTGCTGGAAATTTCTAAAATAAAAATGAGGTCTGTTTCATGCAGTAGTTACCACAATAAGTATTCTTCACTTATGTGCTCTCAGATGATTTAAATGTCACAAGATGTGCAGAAACCTGGAGCTACAGAATTGGCTTTTTAGGTAAACCTGTAAGAGGTCTGTAAGGTGAATGCATAGATCAGACATTTAGATGGACAGATAGTGTGAATCAAGAAGAGTTTGCCGAGCACATAGAACAAGCAGTGTGGGCAGCCAGAAGAGAAGGAAGTTGGGTGTGGATTTTACAGAACAGAGAAATGCTGTTCTAGTCTGTCACCAAGGCAATTCTTGTAGATAAGAAGAAAACAATGAATATAAACAGAAAAAGATTAGAAAAACATAATGGTGAAAGCTTCTAGTTCAGGCACTGGTTTCACTGCCTGTGTTCTTTATGCACTGTTACTGTGAGTCTAATTCTTCCATTAATAAATGTAAATAGTCTGGCAAAAAGTTAATCATATTCTGGGTATACTTAGAGAAGACATTAGTGGACTTTTTTTTTCTTTGAGAACAAGTGAATATCAATAATTTCATGTATATATTAAAATCTGGAACTTTTTAACTATTAATCTACATTAAATAATTGTCCAGTTGAATAGCATTTTGCTTTTGAAATGAGTGTACCTGTATGCCTTCTATGGAAAGGTTATACTCTATTACAGTCTTACTGGCAATACAAAATGTTATTCTATCTATTTTGGTCTTTGTCTTCTGCCACTTTCTAACATATTTCAGAATTTCTTTGAAATAATTTGTAAATGTTCCCAATTGTCTTCATTTTGGCTGTTTGGATCACTCACATCCAGGTAACTTGTAATACATCAATACCTTCCCTACTCGATTGCTTCTTCCCCCTCCTCCCTGTTTTTGACCTTGACTTCTGTTGAATTATTTGGCTATCCAACATGGGCTTATGATGCCATTGAAAAGGGACATTTAACTGATGATGTCTTGAGTAGAGGAGACAGTTATTTCTAGTTGCTTTGACACTTAATCTGAAGTTGAAAAAGGGTTGGCATCAGTAAAAAAAAAAAAATGACATCTGCAAGTTAACAGGTTGCAGCTCACCATCTGATGTCAGCTCCTTTACACTGCAGTGATTTCAGCCAGCACTATTCCTTTTGCATGTAGAACACACCTGGCTCAGACTTAGCTGAGTACCAGCAACACTTCTATAACTGTGGTGATGGTATCAAAGGTGATCACATCATTTGGTCACATTAATAGTTTTATCAGTTTTATTTTAAATGGTAAGTAGAATCTGTAGTTTCATTCTGTGGAATTAATAGCTACAGATGGGGAAAAAAGAAAAAGATCGGTACTGTTTTAAGCTAGAAGTAAAAACCATGTACAATTAAATCTTGTTAAAACAAACACAGTATCTATTTTTCATTTGTCTGTTCGTTACTGAGATACAAAAAGAGGATTTATATTTTTTGGAGGTTTGTAATTGTAGCTTAGTGTGGCTTAGTGTGAATGGAAGCGCTTTCTCAGTGCTTCTGTAAGAAACTAGTAAGATAAGTGAACACTATGTGATGTGAAAGAAAAAGTAAACCTTTACAACATCAAGCAAGGACTTAGTAATCTGATTCCTTTTTATGCTGTTGAATGAATCATAATATATCTGTGCAATAAGCAGAAACTGATTTCACAGTATTCAACCACCTGATGTTGTATGTACATGTTACAGTTATGTTACAGTATAGTTGAGTGACAATTGTGCAAGCATTCTTCTGAGTTACTGGAAGCTGGTAAGATTTTACTATGAACACCCTGTAGTCTGGGGCTGTGGTCTGTTTTTTACAGTAACTGGTGAGCAGTTTAGGAATGAAAGCCCTTTTTGAATAACAATATGCAACAAATAGATTGCTGATGTCTTCTTTAGCATCCTGTTGCAATATGGTAAAAATTACTGTCACCTATTACAAACTGATCTGGACAATTGACTCTGTTACTACACTGGTGATATCTTTAATACATTCTATATTAATGTATTCTATAATAATTATATACATTTGAACTACTGTTGAAAGTGCATCAGAAATTTGCTTTAGAGATCTGGAGTCCTGATGGATAAAAGTTAATGCTTCAACTTTCTGTTGGCTATAAGCAGAGGAGAATAAAACCTTGCCAATTCAGTATCTGTGAACAAGTTGAACCATACGTGACAGCGTGTTTTTTAGGGTGTTAGTTAAAACAAAGCAAAAACTATACTTCCCCCTATAGTAATGAATCCTATTTTATATCACGTGTTGGATATCATGAAATGTTTATTTCCTGACATAAAATTGGATCTCCCAAAAGAAAAATGGCAAATAGAATTTGGAGACCTTTTAAAATCAGAACCTCTTCAGAGTTACAGGCATTGTGCTAGGTTTTCATTTTTGAGATAACTTCATACAAGGTGATTCAAATGCAGAAAACCAGCAAGTAGCAAAGAATTGATTTTATTCACTACTTATTCAGTAGTGTATTCCATAGTGAGTTGGATACTAATTAATGATCTGTTATATGTTCACACTGATTTGAACTTGCTGAATATTTTTTAATTCTAAACATATATCATTGGCCTTATTATTACAGAGCCTTCAGGTAAACACGGTCATAAAAATGCAGGTGTGTTTCATTACATCAGCTAAAGTACCATAAAATTGCAGGTGTGTGTAACAGGTTTGTGAGGTGACACCTGTATAGACTAAAACAAGCTATCTTTATATGAGTTAAGAGGTAATCACTAGAGCTGAGCTTTCTGATTGCCCTTCCTCCATCAGTTTCTCTCCAGTTCCAGCATTTTACCAGAGTGCACAATGACTCACTTCCCCATTTTATTTTCTCTCACAGATGGCATCATTTCATCTCATGCTCTGAAAGTGACAAGTGACACTGTGGCACTGACTTTATTGTATTAGCCTGTGCTGGCTGTGCTGAATTTATAAACCATGCAGCAACTTTCTTTGGCTCTACCTCACACAACAGAAGGTGAAGTAAGAAAGCATAGGGAAACTAATGTAAGACTTGAGATACTCCTGATATAGCTTTGAGTATGAAGGCAGTATAAGATCTTCACTGATCACCATGTAGTAGCACTAAAAACGGTTGCTGTTCTGTGGTTTTTTCCCTCCCTCCTAGCATGCCAGGGAACACAGAGACCTGTGGCTGACTCACAGGCTGATGTTGTCACTTTGGCACACAGTCAGTAAAATGCTGCCAGTTCTGTCTTACTGCATAGGATCTGTTTGCCTGAAGCTTTTAAATCCTTTCCAGAGCTGACAGCTTTGGTAGAAAGGTAACCTAAACATCCCCAAACACTTGACTTTAAAACTGTGAGGCACAAATTACTTCATCTCTCAACAGAGTGAAAAATATTCCAAAAACCCAGTATGGAAGGTTTATTGTTTTTGTTAGTGTTTATTTTCCCCCTCTGTAATGATAGGCACTCTATTTTGTTGAAGGGAAAAAATATGCTGTGAAAGACCTTTGAACCCGCCCACACATGCACCCTAACCATGCACACTATTTCTTTTTGATCTGTGTTCTTAGATGCGTGAGACATGAGCAATGTTGTACAGGTTGTAAGGAGACAAAGCAATATTAAGACTTGCAGTAGATGGTTGATTCAGAAGTGGATTAATAGTGATGAAACAGATCTGCACCTGCTAACTAGGCCCTCAAAATAAAGTTCACAAATGCACAGGTATTACTTTGATTTATTTTAATACAGACTTTTTGATCCACGCAAGTTTTATTGGCCAGTGATCTTCAACTCTGGAGTAGTTTTGAGAATTTTACTGCTCTTTCTACCACTATCGCTGTCAAGTGCTGAGAGCAACATACCTTTCAGTCAGTATGAGAAATTTTGGAAAACATAATTAGTATCACTTATTTTTCTCGTATCTTTTGTAAAGATCTTACAAAAGCCAATTTTCCATCCCAAGCAGAGTGTTATTTTCATAGCTTACTTTAAGGTGAAGGGAAGATTCTGGGGGAATTCTCTGTAATGAAATTATTTTGCTGCATTAAAAATTGATTTTTTTTTTTTCAGTGACTTTTCAAGAGAATCATCTTTTTGGGTTGATTTGGAAGGTTGAAAAAGGAGCCAAGATAACAAAAATCTATTTCAAATAAATAAGTGTATGTTCTTGCCTGATGATTCCTATAGTAGCTTTTCCTGTACATATGAATGAAACACCTGGAGTATATTTTTTCTACCTAAAAATTTTAACAGCTATTTTCAAGGAAATAGACAATTTTTTAAGCTTTCAACACTCTATGGTGGTGAGTAGTTTATTAAGCAGGTCTCATAGGTCTCACTTAAGGATTATTTTAGCATAGGATACAGGGACATGAGGCACCTTCCATGTCAAGGTCATGCATGTTGGTGAAAATGCTCTTTCAGATCCCTTCCCTTTGCTCTGATGCAGGATTTTGTTGTTCTTTGTTCTCACTGATTGTGTCTTAGGATGCATTTCTTCATGCTTCTTCCAAGACTGAGCTCTCAATTAATTACTCTAATTGCTGCTGAGAATAGCTTTCTGTTAGCCATTATTTTTCTTTGAGGAATTTTAATTGGAGACCTAGAACAATTGCACATGGCTTTAGTGGAGATGAGAGGGAGAAAACAGAAAAGTAGCATGTTTGTGTGTCTCCAGGTAGGATTTAACAGCCTTTATTTACTACTTACCTAGGAATAGTTAGATTTAAATATGAAAGGATTTTCTTCAGGTTGTGGTGTTTACTACAGCAGTAGATCTTCCCTTCGGCTTAATGCCAGCTTCTAAAATCAGTGGAGATTGCTCTGTCACACCAAAATAAATCTGACTGTGTCTTGATGTACTGATCAAACTTGACTCTAAATACATGCTTGTTGTATACAGAATGAAGACTCAAGAGCAGCAAATTTAATTTAATTTGCTTATGCTTTTTCAGAGGAAAAGAAAAAAAAACAACACAAAAAAGGCATATGTTGTCAGGTAAAATTTGCATGTAAACACCAATGCTTTTTCAAAATCACAAAACACATCGGAAAATTATGCTTCAATGCATTTACCGTTGTTATCAGTTTCTTACATCAGAAGGTTCACATATGTGAGAAGAGCATTTTGTCAGAAATGAGCTTCTTTAGGAAAAGATTTTTTGCTGTTTTTTAGCCTTTATCCATCTTACAGGTTATAGGAGGTCTTTAAAACTCAGTATTTAAATGGAACTTGCAGCAGAGCGCATTTGGACCCTAGAACCTGTCATGATCTGTTTTAATCATAGGAATACAGCAAGTCCAGCATTCCTGGGCAGTGACATAAGGATACAGTTCAGACTTCTTTAGAAATCGTAAATGGGTAAATCAGTTAATCTTTTCTAGGAGTGTGTGCAAACTGTTGCAAGACAATGAATCAAGCTTAAATTAGTTTAACCAGTTGAAAGATGACTTCCATAATGTACTTCATTATCATGAATAATTCTGCTCCTTTGATTGTAAGGTAGTAGTAAATAATGAAAGAATTTAGATGGAAATTAGGCAATACTTCACTTTGTTTAATAACAGTGCCTTTGAATTTCATCCTGACCTTTAACAAAGACTTTGTATGAACACACAACAGGTTACAAGTGGGGGGAGAGCTGGTTTAAGGGGGAAAAACAGAATTGTGAAGAAATGTATTGGAGAAAATGAGAAACATTTTGTTACCTGATTACTGAGACTTCCATTGAACTTTTAAAGTCTTCTAAGAAACAGAAGCAAAATAAAAGATTTCAGCAAATTTAATGAGGATCTTCTTTTGGATAACTAAATAATTAAATGGATTGGTAAGTGAATGCTTTCCTATATGTTTTGATGAGTCAAAAGATGTTGCACAGAGAATTAGAACAGATGTTTTTATTATGTTTTTCAGTTGATATCTCAGCATTCTTCTAAAGAGGCTTTTTGTTGTACAGTAGAAGAAGAGGTCTACTCCATGTAATTAAGGAATGGAATTCTGGAATGTGGAGATTGTAATATACTATGTTATTGCTGATGTAATGGTTTGAATTGAAGACTTCTACAGACTAGGTGTATTTTTTATCATTAGTTTAAGTCTTTCGCTCAGACTCTCCTGGACTAGAGCTTGTACGTATTAAAAAAAAAAAAAAATTATAATAAAAAATAATCATGGAGACACAGAAAAAGTATTTAGGCATTTGGAACTGTGGAATAGTCAATCACATTTTTATTTCAGGGGACTCTACAAGAAATAAGTGCTCAGCTTTCTGGAAACAAATGACTGTTTCAGTTAGCAAACGGTAAGAATAAATATACAGAATAGAACGTGATGCTGAGGACAGTGCATTGCCAACGAACTCTAGTCTAATCAGGAGATTTGCCTAAAAAATGTGCTCCTCATGCAAATGAAAATGATTATCTAATGAACACAGTTTAGACATGAATAATGTATATTTTTACTATTGTAATTTTTTTGTTTGCCTCCTCTAATTTTTCAGATTTTTACTTTGCAACTTTGTTATGAATATGTTCTGTGGGTGATTTCAGAAAATGAACAGAAGATAAATCACATCTCTCCTGAACTTTGCAGACAAATACAATTGTCTGTCAGGTCAACAGTGAACCAGCCAGAATCTGTGGTAATAAGAACAATATGAAACAGAATTTGAGTTAATGTTACCTTGCCTTTCAGTAGGTTTATTGACTTGAATGTTGTATTATGTGGTCTTAATCAATGTGGATTCTAGTTGATTTGTAGTGGAAGCTGCTTCAGAAGCAGAAAAACTACGAAATGCTTTTCAGACGTATTCATAGGCTTGCCAATAGCAGAGCCACAGGCAAATAATGTTCTTACTGAATGAAAATAGGAGAAAAGGCAGTAGATAGACTTCCAAACTTCTAGAAAAAACAGTTCTGAGAAAAAGTTAGACCAATACTTTGAGAAGATAAGCAATTTCAACTTATATGTGTCATTAAGGTATTATATTGATGTACGCTATATCATATTAATACTTGCTATTAAAATGCTATTAAATGGGTAGATTAGTTCACCAATGACAGTTCTGGAACAGAGCAGTCATTTGTTTCTAAATTAACTTGATAGTCAAGTTAAGGGAGTCTTTTAAATCTATATTTATTCAGTAATCATTAAATTAATTTTACCTTTACTGTTTTAAACAGTGGTTCAGTACTATCACTATCACCAGGCAAACAACTGATTATGCCAGGTGCATTAACTTACCACAATAATCAAATCAAAACTTGTCTGCAAAGCAGGGTCATATCTAAAGCTTTCTGAAACAGGAGTTCATAGTGTGCATCTAGTCAATTCTACCTATATAACCTTTTACTGATTCCACCATTTATGAGAAACGAGATATGTCACGTGGATGTTGGCTTCCCAGCTGACTTTTAAAGTAAGAAATCAACAGTGATTCATAAACTTGGCAGGGATTCTTTCAAATATGAGATTATTAGAAACTATGTACTACTTTAGATACTGAATTTCATACTAATATTTCAAAAAATACCAAGCATTTACAGCTTTGTTGGTATAAATACATTGCAGGATAGACTGTTCTAATGTAGAAAATGTCCATGTAGAAAACATGCTCTTTATGGCCCTCTTTCTTAATATATGTATTCAAAGTTCTCATTTCACTGTTTAATTGCTTCAAACAATATGTGAAAAATATTATTTTATGTAGCTTAGTCAATTGATTTATGAGTAAGCATTCTCTCAACTGTAGGTATTAAAAAGTATTTAGATGAAAGGGGTAAAATGTGCAAGCCCAACCTTTCTGTCTTTGAGGGCAGAGACCAAACCTTAATGTAATTGAAGACATTGATAAACTGTTCATTCAAATGGACCAGTGACACATGATGGCTTTATAGCAGTCATGGCAAGAAATCCAGTGGGACAGTATTCAAAATATATTTTACTGAGTTCTTCATAGTTAGATATAATCCTGAAATAAAAACCAATCTATATTTGTAAGTATGGATTAGAAGCATGAAGGTGCTACTTATTGTCACCATTTACACTGGGTAGTTTCTACATTGGCAGTTGTAGTCGGAACTTTGAGATGAACCTATTCCAGTTATTTCCTTACAGTAAGTTCTTCAAAGATCAAAGGACTTTTAAAACAAGAAAATTCAGGATATGCATTGAATACCCATTGAAACGCCTAACTCTTTAAATATGCTATGTATGTAAAATAGTGCACAACTGGAAGACATACATCTGTGTTCCCCCTGCTTCATCTGTATCCTTTAGGGGCAGGTCCTTTCTCCCAGTCGTAGCTTCACTCAACTTATTATTCATTTTGAACAGCAGCAAACCATACAACCAGGTCTAGCTGCATTTTCTTCTGTTGTTCCCAAGAAGAGGAAGGCACAGTCTCCATTTGAGCTGTAGATTCTCAGCACTGCCCTGTGTTATCCTTCCTTCCTATATCACATTGTTCTGAGCATTCTTACTGTTTCCCAAGTCTTTCCTCTTTCCATGGTGCATAATGCAGGTGTCATGGTTTTTTGGTTTTCAGTATTCCACATCAAAACATCATGTAGTGTACTGGAACTAAAGTGTTAGTGCTCCAGTTCTGTGTACCTGTCCCTGTACATGATGGAAGTCATGGGATCTGACCCTTCCAGGTGGCGCAGTCTCTTTCGGCCTGGCAGTGGGTGCTGGAGGGTGCTTTCCTAGCCGTTCTAAGCTTTTAAGGTTTGACTCAGTCTTGGGAACTCTCTCTCTCCTATCTTATTTGATTTATTAGTCTCAATTTCAACTAGATTGTATTATATTGTGTTATTTTGCATTCCGATATCATAGTTAGTCAAACAAGTTTTCCTCCATAGATCGTTGCCTCTGTTTTGTTTTTTTCCTCCCTCCCTTCCTTCCTTCCCATTTTGTGGTGTGGGGGTGGGGGCAGGGGCCTACTGCCCCCTGTCATGGGCATAGATTGATCTAGTTAACTCTGTGACAGCAGGCACTCAGGACAAGTCAATATGTAATGGATGATGACAATGAAATTTTGAAGTTGCATTTTAAATTTCAGAAATGATCTTGAAACTACTGGACATGTTAGACAAATAGAAAAATGAGATGAATCAGTTTCTCCTCTGTAAACATATATTGTCTACAGGGAGACCTTGGTCTCACTTCTTAGTAGATCTGAAACAGAAAGGAGACAAGACAAATTGGTCAGGGAATGCTTTAGCAGAATTCTGAAATAAAAATAATGTACTGTGTGGGAGTACTTTTTGCATTGCAAATAGTTTGAAACAGTCTTAGGGTTTTCTTGCCAACTTTATACATGATTGTGAAGCTAAGATGTTCTTGGTGTGTTTCAGCTTCTGTCTTGTTAGAAGATGTTAGCTCCCTCCAAGCTGCTTTATTTTAGTCTGGTTGCTGTGACAGCCACAAGGCAAAATTCAGCTGCTCTGGGAAGAGGGTCAGGTGCTGGCCTGCTGCTATGAAAGTGGAAAGGGTGTGGGGAAATGGTCAAGTAGGATAGAGAACTGTAGGGGAAAAATAGAGAGAGCAAAATAGAACAACATAAAAGCTACAGATTTAAACTTCTGGTATGAACAGAATGAGTGCTGATTTTTGCTTGTAGACAAGTCTCCTTGCTTCCAGCAGAAGTGTCTGCCCCTATGATACCCTGACCTATCCCTATTAACAGCAGCAGCAGTACCAGCCTGACACTCCAATGCTGTGATTGAGAAAAGGAGCCCTTTGCTCTTCTGCTACAAAGCAGCAGTCCATGCCCTAGGCGCTTAATTTCAGTGATTTCTTCAGAGGTGTGTATGGCATAGTGTAGAGAGTATAGAGGCTTTATCTTGGCCTACCAAAGGGTTTGGTTCTGATTTACCCTGTGTGCACATACTTTTAACTGCACATCACCAGTCATGTTAAAAACACATCACAAGCAATGTCCCTCAGTGGTCGGTCTCGGGACAGGGGTTCTTCAACATCTTCATCAGTGACGTAGATGATGGCATTGAGTGCACCGTCAGAAAATTTGCAGTTGACACCAAGCTGAGTGATGCTGTCAATATATTGGAGGGAAAGGAAGCCATCCAGAGGGACCTGGACAGGCTGAAGAAGTGGTCCCCTGAAAACATGATGAGGTTCAATAAGGCCAAGTGCAGGGTACCGCACTTGGGTCAGGGCAATCCCAGGTATTTATGCAAACTGGGGAAAGATCTCCTTCATAGTAGCCCTGCAGAGAAGGACTTGGGGGTCCTGGTGGGTGGGAAGTAGGACATGACCCAGTAGTGTGTGCTTGCAACCCAAAAAGCCAACTGTGTTCTGGGCTGCATTAAAAAAGGGGTGGCCAGCAGGGAGAGGGAGGTGATTGTCCCTTTCTACTCGGCTCTTGTGAGGCCCCATCTGAAGTGTTTCATCCAGGTCTGGGGCCCCCAGTATATGGGGAGGATGTGGAGCTCTTAGAGCAGATCCAAACAAGGGCCACTAAGACGATCAGAGGACTGGAGCACCTCTCCTATGAGGAATGAGGTGCTCCATTCCTCAATGAGGTGCTGAGGGAACTGGGGTTGTTTAGCTTGGAGCAGAGGAAGCTCTGGGGAGACCTTATTGTGGCCTTCCAGTACTTGAAGGGAGCATATAAACAGGAAGGGGAACGGCTGTTTACGAGGGTGGATAGTGATAGGACAAAGGGAAGTGGTTTTAAACTGAGACAGGGGATGTTTTGGTTAGATATTAGGAGGAAGTTTTTCACACAGAAGGTGGTGACACACTGGAAGGAACAAGATACCCAAGGAGGTTGTGGATGCCCCATCACTGAAGGCATTCAAGGCCAGGATGGATATAGCTCTGGGCAGCCTGGTCTGGTGGTTGGCAACCCTGCACATAGCAGGGTGTTGAAATTAGATGGGCACTGCAGTCCTTTTCATCCCAGACTGTTCTATGATTCTGTTATGTAAGAAAAAATATTTGTCATTGGTGTATATTAGGATATATCTTCATTCAGAAGGGAAGACCATATTAATGTGTATTAGAAAAATATTCTAAATACAGACAAATAGAATAATTTCCAAGTTAGCTTTCAAACCCTAATTGAACATACTCAGTTGTAGAGGAAACTTAAACAGCTCTGATCAATTAACCTTCAGATAGCTCTTGTTTTATGTTATGAGCATAGCTGTTTTAGTTCCTTGAATAAGATCACTTGGATGTTCAATAATAAGAACCCAAGTATGTATTTATTTGCAACTTAGAAGTATTGAAATTTGAAGAAGTTTGACCAGCAAGGTTTCTTCAACTAGTATTAAGTAACGTAGGATATTACAAGTTTGAATTTAATGTCTTTGCTGTAGCTTCTCCTTCAAAAGCAAAAAATGAACAAACATGTTTTTCACCCCATAAGATGTCCATGTGTTCTTTACCTCCTGGGCTGTAAGAGGGCCTTCTGGCATTACTAACTTTACTGGCACAGAAAAGCAACTAAACGTTCATTCAGTGGTACATAATTGAGAAAACATGCAAACAGAAACGAGCAACCTAGTCTGATGTGACATTGGACCAGTATTTTCAGTAGCTAAATCATTTTACAAAAGATATTGTAAGGCAAGGAGAAATTTGTCAGTCAAATACTAAGAATACAAATGTGTTCTGGGCTCATTCAGTAACATACACACATGGCAGAGTAAGAATGAACTACTGCAAATTCATAGTATTTTGTGCACTCCCTCCTAAAAATTTCCAAATATTTCCATGTGCTTTTTAGGTGGGTTAATTAGGCCTTCTGAGCATAAGTTTTCAAAAGGCTCTCTACTGAAATAAACTCACTAACCTGAAACCAGGTTCTGTGTTGATGCATAGAGAAGGATGAAAGACAACAGGCAAAGCTAAAATGAATTTCAAATTGGATGTATGGGGAAAAATTACAGAGGAAAGTTAAACATTGGGAGAAGTGGCTTTTAGGAATTGTGTAGTTTTCACCCTGGGAGGCTTTCAAGACCCAAATGGGGAAAGCTCTGAGCTTTATTCATCTTTGTCTTTTATCTGGCCAAGGTCAGGTTTCGTAGCTGACCTCAATTAGAGTGGTAGGTTAGACTACATAACCCGATGAGGCTTTTGCCAATCTGTTTTTTGTAAGGTCCAATGTTTTTTGTGTTTAATCTGTATTTACTTTACCATGTTTGTGCTGAATAAATTTGCAGTTTACTCTAGCAAGGTCTGTGTGAGCACTTTCACTTGCAACAGATCGTACTCACCACAACCTTGAGTCTTTGTAGTAAAGAACTGCCAAGTGTTGATGATGAAACAGGAAACCAGATGTATTTGATTTAGTTGCTTAACAAGCTTGTGACTAAGGCCAGGACTGTCACTCACTATACAGTTTGTTGAGAAAAAAAAAAAAAGAGTAAATAATGCAAACAATTCCCTCTCAAACTTTTCATATAACACGAATGGTATTGAGTGAAATTAAGTCCATTTGAAAATTTCTCATCAGTCCAAAAGAGAGCTGTTTACAAATTGTTTTGTTTCAGGTGGTTTTGCAGAGCTGTTAAGCATGACTGTTTTGGAAATCTCCTTGCTTCAGGGCTGAGCTGCGAAACTCAGGACTTGCAACACTAATGAAGAGAGAGATATGCAATTGCTACAGAGAGGAATCCTCTCCCCCTCCCCGCCCAAAAAAAAAAACACAAAAAAAACAAACAAACCTTGCATCTTTCTCATTAATTAGCGTGGCAAGGACAAACGATTAAACGAGCAAGTAATAAATTAAAAATTTTCTCTAACAAATTCTAGTCTGCTAGCACTGAAAAACTGTATGTTCTACCTTCCCAATTCTTCTTGTACTCTGTGTGTCTGTGAATAATCCAGTATGCTGAGGTGTGCTACTGACTGGGTGCAATGTGTTCTCCTCCACTGGGAGTGTGTGGCTGGCCACTTGGCATTTGTAATGTGCCCAGAACAACAAATAGACTTGTACCTTAAGAGTGATATAATTCAATGCCATAATAGTTGTTGTTGCTTTTAACATTAAGGAGTGTTGTATAATACCTTATAATTGAATGCAATAGTGTGAAAAATAACAGAATTGTAAATTAGCAATAGCCATGTATATATTAGCTTGTTGATTACTAATAATTATATTAATTTTTTAGTTGTGTGTTGCTTAATAAATATCATGATCTCTTAAGTTAATTTTGACTTGGGCCTGCAATTCAAGAAGTGGAAGTAAGGCCACATGTTGCTTGGACTTCAGCTAGGTCTCAAAGGATGAATCTTTGCAGAGCAGTGAAGAAGATCATGGGTCTCTGTAAGCAAATGGAAGTGTTAGTAAATAAGAAAGATTAAAAACAGTGTGTTTGTTTAACTCTCCAAAGAATTATAAATAATCATGAGTTGATAGTGGTCAGTGGGAACTGGCTTTGGAAAGCAGATGTTCCAGTTTTGGAGAATACAGTGTCTCTATGTTGATGTTAACATAGCAACCATTCCCAAGTCACAACAATGAAGAATTGTATTTGCACTGTTTTCCAAGTTTTGCATCAGTATCTTAGCAAATATTTATTTCAAATGTTTCATTTAAAATTTACTGATTTCGTTCTGGTAAATCCGAGAATAAATGAATTCCATTAGCAGCAATCCTTGTAAATATTTTGCTTCCAAGTGCATACGTAATCAGAAAAAGTGGGCTAAGGGAAACATGGGAGGTCATCTAATCCTTTGAACTGTTCCATGAATCTTTATCTCTTCTTGATAGCTTTGGGTGAAATATTTTCAAAATTGCAATAAATAGCATGTTCCAGATCTTCACTCCTTTCTTGTCTTGATTAATTTAACTAGCAGCCTCGAAAAGTCACCATTCTTGTCCTATTCAGTAGATGCAGAATTCATGTCTTCCTTTTATATTTCCAGTAGACGTACTTATTGTTTATTAACATGTATTTCCAATCTCTGGATGCCTACAGTAGACAAGCAGTGGGATTTTTTTGTTTGATTTTGTTTCTTTGTTTTACATTTTCCTTAGAATCTGTTTTCTAAAGCTCTTCATTTTGTTGGACCATTTGTGAGGTATTACCTTGTGCCAATTGTGGCGCTACTCAGGAAAGTGGAAGACTCGCCTCATGTTTTGCATATGGCATTCATATTTATATCTTCTGGAATATGAACATTATTTTCACACTTCATGTTGTTGATTTTGTGTATTTATTTCTCATCAACTTCCAGTTCTCATTTTGAAATAGGCTTTCTGATTATTCTTATTGATTTGTACTGCTCCATCCTGTTTTTTTTGAATTACAGTCTGCTCCTGCAGCATCCTCCCATCTGTGCAGAACAGTGCCAAGCCCTGCCCCTCTCTTCTCCCTTCCCCCTCCCCCCCCTTTTTGTGTGAGAAGATGGAACTTGAGTACTTGTTAATTGTAACCACTTCTCTGGAAATGATGGATGTAGAGATTGTATGTATTGTGCCTGAACAAGGGGCAGGGGAAAAACTGTTAAAAAGATACAAATATTGCCAGCCTTCTTCAATTAGGAAAGAAGTCGTCATGAATTAGGAGAATGTATTATATGATTATAACATTTTTATAATTTCTCTTAAGAGAAAGGTTGAGGGATTAGATTAGAAAGCTGATTGACATGTATAAAGCTCTCAGAATTCTGTTTATTTTTTAAGATTGGTATAAATGAAAATTTGCTGAGTAAGAATGCCTAGAAATAATGGCAATGGGATTGTCAGGACTGTAGCTAGACTTAACAATAAAAGGATAATCTGTCTTTGTGGTGTGCAAAGCAATAACCTGTTGTTCAGATTGATTAATAATCGAAGCAGAGCTGAGGCATTTAATTGATCTCTAAAACACTTTGTTGTGAGTGCAATACAAAGTAGTAGACATTAGAAAAAATAATGATAGTGGTACTAACAGAAAAGAGGAGACTCTCCTTTCATGATGTGAAAAATGTTGAGCTGAGGGGGTTTTTTGTTGTGGTGGTGTTGTCCAGCTTTCTGTTGTATGCAAGCGTCAACTCTTGCAGGAATGTATTTTGAGTTAATTCTTCATGCAGAATTTGAATATGATGCATGTGTGCATAATCTGTGCATAAAACATTATAGCCATTAATATGGAAGCCCTTGGAGAATGTCGTTGTTACTTCATCATAAAAGAACAAACATTTCAAAATTTTTAAAGAACACTTTATATGAATAACTGGCTTCTAAAGGTGATGTGATTTGCATATCAGACTGGACAGATTATCTATTCTGTCATAAATGGAACCCAGTGAAGTTATAGGCAGAATTTCAAGCACTCCAGACATATATTTATTGACTAGCACTAAGAGACTATTTGTTTCATGCACTGCCTTGATTACAGATCCTTACCATTTCATGATGAATCGATTAAGGAGTCCATGTACTGAACATTAGCTTCTGTATTCTACTCTACAGTCAACATCTACAACAGACTGAACAAGACTTGCAAAAAATATATATATCTTGACATGTGAAAATTGCGTTTCCTGTAGAAAGGTTTCTTAAAGCTGGAAGTGTCTTTGAATTAGGGCAATCAGTTCTTCAATAAAAGATCATAGTTCCTCTTTTGTTCTCTGGCATTGTAATTCATTTGAGGATCCTGTCAACGCCCCCTTTCAGAAACTGCATAAACTTGTTAAGGTTTGTGGGATAAAAATCAATACGAGTTGCTTTTACTCTTAACTTAAAGTTCACAGCTGAGGTTTCCTCCAAAAAAGTTTCAGTACTAAAAAAAAAAGTAGACATCAGTTTCTTTACTGAAAACAATCACTAGTACTGCTAGAAGGGACTATTTTTGGCCTAGATCTTTTGCTCTGGATTGTTTCGGTTGCCCACCATTTGCAGTAACTAACCGAAATATAAGGATATGTCCCAGCTGTGACAGGACAGTCAGATATCAAGGGGGAAGTGCTACACTTGAAATGTAGACTAGATGGGAAGCATGGTAAGGTGTCCCAGAAGAGATCTGTCAAGATTCATTGCAGGTTCTATTCCTTACTTTACTTCTTTAATTTCCTGCATCATTTACCCAGTGTCCTCTGTGGCAGAACTGCTCTGCACATCACTGCTTCCCTTTATGTTTATTAATAAATTGTGGTTTCAGCCATACAGGATTTTTTTTCATGTAGTGGTGGATATAATCTATCTGGATTGCAGATATAAACTTGTCAGCTCCTGCATCTTTTAATAAGAAACCAAAACCTGTGAACAATTCATGGGAAAAAAGCCTGTCATTCAAATGACAGCTTTTTCCCATGGCTATAATTTTGTTTAATCTTGAACTTTACATACTTTATGTTAATGTTTTCTGGCTTCTCTCTGGAACTTTCTTTATGCGTACCAAACTCTGTCATATCAAAGAACTTTGAGCCACATGTAGTTTGAGGGTGTAGGGTGGGGAAAAAGTAAGAGAACATTATTTCATGTATTCCTTTTGCCAATGATTCCTTAACCTAACAGAGATGGTTTTATATTACCTCTAATATTGAGATTGTTCTGTATTACTAGTTACTATTTCCTTAGTTTTAGAAAATGAATTGGATTAGTCTTGTTCTACATCTCTTCATCTAATGTGAAACTGCAGGCTGTTCTTGTTTCCCAATGGCTGAGAAGGCTGTTTGACACCCTTGCTGTTGAAACTCTAGAAGAAAACTTTCTAAACACTCTAAATCTAGAGAAAAAGTATATCAATTAACTGCAGAAACAAAATATAAATATCTGCTGCCTTGCAATTTAAGTAACACTGAGAGTCATTCAAAGTCATTCAAGTAAGGAGAAAGATCTAAGTTACTTATCAGTCAGCTCTTTGAGCTGAGGGTCAGGAACAGACCCTCTTCAAGTTTGTCAGCTAGTAGCTAAGATCCTAAACTGATTCTAAGCATCTTTGCATTTTTAAATAAAGAATGTATTCAACTTTTCTTCTGGCCCTTTGTCTTCTCTGGTATATCCAGTTATTGGATGTTTAAAACTTCAAGTAGAATAAAACTGCTTTGAGTACTGGCCAGTACATTCTCTTCTGGTATATTGATGAACATCTACCAGAATTGGAAGGAGGGAAAAAATTTGACTTCGGTGCCAAAGAAAATAAAGTCAGAAAGATGGGTCCTCAAGTAACAGCCAAGTAGAAGAAAGTTATGGAGTTGGTTTAAAATACAGGGAGAGGTTGTTTATGAACTGTTTGGAAGCTTATATCTATGTTAATGTAGCAAAGCTATTTTGAAAGGTTTTCACTGCTTAAATCCTGTCTCCCAGAAGAGAGAAAAGCAGAGCTCTGAAGCTGATTCATAAACTTAGGAGAGAGTATTGGACACACAAAAAAGAATTATATTCCACACCAAAATTCAGAGCTTTGTATATTAAGCCTAAGCATAAAACATGAAATTTTATTATAAAGCTATGAACTGGAACAAGTTTACTGTCTAAATCAGTGGTATGACTTTTTTTTGGGATGCTCTTGAAAATTTACTTATACGCCTTGAGCCGAAGAAACATGTTTGTTGAATGGCTGAATTTCCTGCTGATCGAAAGTCCTTTTTAATCGTCTAAGAGGGATATTCACTTATTTTTCTTGTTCAATCCAGCTAAGTATCATAAATGTTAATATAAAAGCTTTAAACTCAATGCATCATTTACAGAATTCAGCTGTTTGAAATTATTGTGTGTTGAAATAAGAAGTAAAAAAAGACAAGGAAAAAATAGTTGTAAACATCAGTGGATTCCTGTAAGATTGTTATCTTATTTCAACTGCATTCGAAGACAAAATGAGGAAGCTAAATGTCCACCTTCAAAAAACATCACTTGAAGAAAATATAGGATTGTAGCACGAGTGGAGGAAAATGATGAATGTTACTGTATTAAGGAGAGAAAAAAAAAATCAATCCTTCTGTAAGAAGGACTCATCATTTTCTTTTTTGTTCTACGACCATCTTAATAAGCATTTGATGAATGTCCCTTCAGCAATAGCAAGAAAAAATTATGTTTAAAGTATTGGTTTAAGGGTCATCTTTCAAAGCATTATATCTTAATAGTTAAAAACTTTATCAGGTTCTGTACAAGTGTTAAATGTCTAGGGCATGTCAGGCAATTCTCAAAAGAAAGTAGTGAGAAATTTCATTCTGAATGGTAACAAGTTGCAAGCAGAGATTAATGCATGTGCATTCATTATCAGCACTGGGCCCATTTTATACAAATGCCACTGGAGATGCTGGTCTCAGAGGAGAAATGTGTTACTCTGAATACATGCATTCAGAATAACAATGAAACTGTACTGTGAGGGTTTCTGTGATGTGTGCACGCACTTTTAAAGTTATTAAAGTGTATTTTCTCCTCACTTCCCAACTTTCAAAGTTATTAAAAGTTGGGAAGTGAGGAGAAAATACACTTAATGTTGAGTCATGCAGGCTGTAGCACACATATAAAGATGTTTTAGGCAGAGAAAAGAAAGGATGTGACTGCAAATAATAGAGACTTTTGCAAGTAGGTGCTAATTTGTTTAACAATATCTTGGGCCCACCTACAAAATGTTCATCTAGTCTGTATCTCTTTTGTAGTCTTTTCATTCTTTCTCTTCTATAAATTTGTATGTAAAACATTATCCTGCAAAATTTCTACATGTTCTTAAGCTGAATTTTATCATAGCAGATTCCTGCATGCTTTTGGAAGGTGGCAGAGACAGCAGTTCTATACATGAGGCAGGTATTTTTTCATGGAAGATCTCCACTATTTATTACATCTTGTATCTTGTAGAAGATCACAATTACAACCTACACCCAGCAACTCTTTGTCTGAATCATGACGGCTTCATGTGTGAAAGTAAAAGTTCTATCAGTTTGATCTTTATCCCAGATAAACAGTTTTTGTGTGAGAACTTTACTTCATAGTCCACAATTTTTTTTTAAGCTTTGGGCTCACTTGTATCAACATTGCCAGGTAAACTGTTTTCCCTGAAAATAGCTTCCCTGAAGGAAACTTTCCATGTTCTCTAAGAATTATATTGCATTTATCATAGCTTCTCATTTCCTCTTTGTCTGTCTTCATTCAGGATTACTCAATTTTGAATGATCACTGATTTTTAATAAGCATTTCTTCATTCGCATTTCAACATGAGACTTACGATGGCTTGAAATTTATTAAAGGTAATCCTGAGAGTACAAGATAGGTTAAATTAAAAAATTCTAAGAATTTTGGGAAGGAGATATCATTAGGTATTGTTGTAGTAACTTGATTTTGTAGATTGACCGTTCTCTAATCGATGTGCTACAGTAAACAGCAATATGTGCCACACTAATTTGTCTTTGTTTTCTGTTTCTGCACTTAAGTCATCAATATAATTGTCAATAAAAGAGCTGGCCACTTGTTGGAAAGCTTATATCCATAAATAGTGGAGAAAGTTCCTGTAAAAATACATTAGTCTTCCAGCAGCTCTGAGAGTTGAGTTTCAGAAAGCCACGTAAGTACTTGTGCACTGCAGCTTTTCTGCTGTAGGACTAAGCACTGAAGGGACAAGGTCATCCTGACGACCTCAGTGGAAAGGAGTAGCGCAGCTGCTTGGGGGACAAGAATTATAGGGCTTTTTTTTTTCTTTGCCTAATTAGAAATATTACTTTATATTTTGCATCCTTCTGCATGTCTTAGGAAGAAGTCTGTAGGGAGCTCATTATGTTACCAGCATTGCACTTATAGGCTTGCAAAGAAGTAGCTTGAGGGATGTCAGAGGTGCATTCACTTGAAGAAATTCCATATTGAGACTGAAACACTATTGAAACCTTGTAGTAACTCTGCAGCATGTCTCCCTTTGGGTATGCTTCATCCCTTCCTGCAAGTTCCTGCAGAGAAACTGGCCAACTGAATCTTCCTTGGCATATTTTCACTTTGAACTAATGTCTAAGACTATATATTTCACTCATTGTTAATAAATCTCCATCCAATGAATGGACTTGTTAAAAAAAAAAAAAAAGGAGACAATGAAGTGTTGCTAGTCACCTCACAATGATTTTTCAGAATTTGTTCTGAGTGGTATGACTGGCATATTCTAGAAGTACAATTTAGTGGATGGGTTTGTTTGTTTATTTGTTTTTACCTCTTTGGTGTTGAAGGATGACAGAATCATGTTCCCAGCACTGTGCTATTCTAACACACTCAAAACTGTGTTGCTGAAAGAAAGTCAAGGAAAGATACAAGGCAAGAATTTCTGACAGTGCTTTGAGGCTGCTAGCAGGAATGTGTCTGAATCCATACTCATTTGCTTCTCTTTCAGCTTTCCTCTTTTGAAGACTGGATCCTTAGAAAACAATAATAATTAAAAAATGGCAAAACGTACCTCATGTAATTATTTTGTATAAGTGGCTTAAACATTTAAAAGTGAAGAACGTCATCATTTTCTTGGTATCACATGAATAGGCTGGCAGTGTTACCCAATGAGGAATCTAATATGTGAACTCCCAAATGATGCTAAAATTGATCACTATTTTGAGAAATATTATTTGGATTTTCATTTGAAAACAGAAAAGTAGAAACTGAATGGCAATGTGTTTTCTCCAGTTCATGAGCTGTCCCTTTCTTCTTCTTGTTCCCACCAGATAAATTATTTTAGATTTGTATAGTTGTCTCTATATCACCTCATTATCTGTTGGAGAAAGTCAATTTCTAATTTAACTGATCACTAGATATTAATTAGATATAAAATTTTGTTGCCAGTGTACCTTTCATTGAAATATAAGTACTGAACCCGGAGTAACTTCTGTCAAAGGAGTTTCAATGTAATGGAAAATCACTTGAGAAGGGATATTTTTAACAAGTGACTTTGATTATAACCACATTATGACATGATTATACTTTTAAATGTACATATATTATGTGAACATACTTTTTATAACATATATAATTAGTAATGCAAAGCATTATTTGTTTAACTATAAATGGTTATGTTTTTTCTTGATTTAAGACAAAAATCATACAACAGAGACTAGGTGGAGTTGTATAGATATCAATTGTAACAGCTTGATAGCAGTTTTTTTAAATAAATAAATTAATTAAAAGGGTAACAAAAATGTAGTTTTACTGTCTGAAAGTAACAAAGTAAAAGTCCATCCTCTTTCCCCAACACATTTGTTTTCATCTGTTTAGCCTTGATTGAATATGTTTTTTTGTCTTAAGACTGTAACTTCAGAGGCAAAAGGCAGAAAAGTGAAAGCGTAACAAAAATAATATACTGAAGAGTTATGACCAGCTGTGCCATCTGCATTTATTTTTATACAAACAATACAATTCCTGTGCATAGGCACTGTCTGAGCTATTGAGAACTGACGTGTCAAGTGTTGCCAGTTTTCTTTGTATTTCCAAAGCAACTTGTCTCAAATGTGTACTAATGTCAGAAGCACAAATGTATGCATAGTCAATTAAATTGCTTTTAGTTCTTTAAATATTGTGAATTCGACAGTGATGTTCTTCAGCTTTCACCTTCTAAAGATGAAAAAGCTACTGAAAGTACCCTTGTGTCAGACAAAGCACAAAATGTCTTCCCATTCTACAAATCAGCTAGTGACACTTTGTGGTGACAGTTTCAGCGGCAGCAAAAATTGGAACAGCTTTAGGAGCAGCATTCACTGTCTGCTGTGTTAGATGATTGGGGTCCAAATTACAGGTGTAGAGTGAGTAAATCTTGTCAGCAAAATCTGTGCAGCAGTGCTTCTTCCTGAGCGCACTCATTCCATAAAGTGAGAAAGACATCAGAATTGAATTTGATAATGGCTAGTTCAGTATCATGGTCAGATAATAGCAGTACAAAATGTAATTGCAATCTTGATATTCAATAAAAGAAAAAAATTATTTGTTTGTTTTGCTTTGCTTTTAACCGTTTGTGAAAGGGTATTTCCTGGTAGGAAAGTCTGTTGGATAACTTGGCAAATGTTATTTTGGAAGGAAGTTTCATCTCTCAGCGCAGCTTAATATTTTCCATGTAGAAAGCAGTACAGAGCACTTCTGCAAACTGAACCCCTGTGCTGAAGAATATATCTGGAGATGGAGGAGGAGGAGTCTCAGTGTCTGCAGGGACTTCACTTGTTAGCACAGAAAGGCTGGGGTACTGACATCATTTTATCTTCTTGTAGGAGTATAAATAACAGCAGAAGTGTTGCCATCTATTTAATCTGAAAGCAGATGGTTGATAAGGAAAACATCTTTAGAAGTAGGTTAGTGTATTGGCATTAGTGGATGAAGTCCCTTTAATATTACCTCTATTCCTCAGAGCTGAATGATTCACCAAACAGTTAACAGTCAACAGTTTACAGTTAGCTTGCTCCTTGAAGATAATTATTGTATTGTAGCAATAAAAAATGAAAATTTGCTAATATAGGAACACAGAATGGCTTGGGTTGGAAAGGACTCCAAGGATTATCAAGTTCCAACTCCCCTGCCAGAGGCAGGGCCACCAACTTCCAGATCTGGTTCTAGACCAGGCTGCTCAGGGCCTTGTCTATAGTATGGTATGTCAATGTGGTATTGAACACCTCCAGGTATGGAGCATCCTCAGCCTCTCTGGGCAGCCTGTTCCAGCACGTCACCCCACTCTCTGTAAAAAAAACTTTCCCCTGACATCCAATCTAAACCTTCTCTTCCTGAGCTTAAAACTATTCTCCTTTGTCCTATTCCTATCTACCCAAGTAAAAAGTTGATTCCCCTCCTGTTCATAGTCCCCTTTTAAATACTGGAAGGCTTCAGTGAGGTCTCCTAGCAGCCTTCTCCAGGCTAAAAAATATAGGGGAAAGAAACACTGTTTTGTTTGACCTTACATCAAATTACTTATGATAAAATTGCTAGATTTATGTCCAAGCAACCTTGGTATTATTAACCTTAGTATTTCTCATATTATTAATATAATGGGTTTTTAACTGTTTGGTTCTATGGGACATCGAACCGGTTGGGAAGCTGGTGAGAAATATGCTGTCACTCTGTTTCTGAATTAAGTGAATAAAATGTACCAACTTCCCTCCTCCAACTTATCTGAAAAGATGCATGGAAAATAAATGGCTGTTTCTAGTGAAAGCAAGTGCTACTTCATCTAGAATAAGTATTCTGTCTGGATAAAATTTACAGTGTTTAACATTCTCAGCTGCAGTTTACAGCTGCTGCATCTGCTCAGTCCTTTTCTGCCTCTCCTTTGCTCCATTTTCATTTTTTCGACTTCTCATGTGCCTTACTGCTAGCTTTTGCTTTTTTTCAGATAATCTGGAAGGTGAAGAATGACCAGACTGAACTCAAATGCCATTCTGTTATGCTTAGTAGCTGATTAAAAAAGAGCTGGCCCTTCTCTAGTGTTCATGTGCAAATGTGTGCTCTCAGGCTTTTTAAATTGAGTCATAATTGCCTATGCCAAAGGCTGTCAGTACAACGGGACAGAAATCAGTCAGTTCTTCTAAGTCTTTGTGTTATGTAAAGCTGTTATTTTGGAAGAATGAGCAATGACAAAGAACTTTTGCAGCGCTTTTGGTTGATTTCAGTTTTCACAGTAACTGTGAACTTCACGGTGTTTGTAGTATTGATCGTTCCTCTTGTAAAGAAAAAATTTGAAACAACCCAATAAGAGTTTAAGCACAATATACAGGAAAAACAACGCTGAACATCTAGAAACATTTCTATCAAATATGCCCAGTTGTGCATGCAGTGTAATAATTACCAAAAGATTCAAGACTTTCATGTAAAGCATGAAATTGAGTATATTGTTTACACTGTGGTGCACGCATTAGGAATGTCATTGTCTAAACCTACGTTAGAAGAAAAATAAATAGAAATCTTTCTCAACTACCTGATACAGCAAAATAGGTAAACTTCCATAATCATGTATTCACAGGTCATTTATTTGCAGTGTTTGAATTCTTATCAGAGAATCTCTCTATTTACTGTAGTACCCACTTGGACACCAAAATTCTTACTGGATTTTGAGACCTCACTTCTTTTTCTTTCTTACTTACATTCAAATGACTTTTAGGATGTTTATTAGTGAACATTGGAATATCAAATAGCTCAAGTCTTTTTTTGTTTATTTGTTTTGTTTTGTTTAACTAATATTTTACTTTTAACTCTGTGTAACCTACAAAGTAACACTTCTAAGGTTCTGTATTTTGTAACAGTAACTGAAAATCAGCCTCAAGAGTTCCATGGTCTATAGTAATATGTGCTCATGCATTAATTTGCTGAATCAGAGCTTCAGCTTTCTGGTTCACCTCCTTTGCTGAGGTGATACTGGCTTTTGTGAAGCTCTCCTGCAGCAGAACTGGTTTCTCAACTAATGACTCATTGTTTCTGTATATTATGCTTTCAAAATTACAAAAGGAATAATCCACCCCCATTAATAGATGCAACTTCCCTCGGTTGTTCATGTGTCTGCCCACATTATTACTTTTTTTGTTATCTGAATGCAGCTATCAACTGTATGGATTCTATAAAGAGAAAATAGATTCAGCTGACACACAAGCAGAAATCCAGCTGACTGCAGGCTCTGTTACTTTGCCTTATAAATGCTCCACTAGAAATAGTGGAATTCTTCTGTAAAGGAAAAAATGCTAGAGCACAAAGGAATCGTGTTTTAGTGTGAAAAAGCACATATTTTCATAAGCTGAGGTAGTGGTTAGTAACTGACATAAGAACAGGAAGGCATATGTGTTCCTAAACATTATATAAAATCACAACAAGGAAATTTTTTTATTATAATTTGCATGTAACAGTTCACTATTTCTATAAGGCAAGCTGCAGCCAAGGAGACTGATTTGCTTGCTAGCCAGCTGTATGCTCTCTTTCTGTACTTCCTGTGCATGTCTAGTAGCATAAATATTATTTATGTGGTTAAATTTATTTTTTTCCAGATAAGCAAGATGATGAAGTCTGGCAACTGTAAACTGTGTATTTCTTTTAACTTTGTAATATCCAGGTTATATCTGCTGACTGGAAATTTAGACTTGGTGTCTGGACAAGTCATGAGGTTGGAAGCATAAGAGAATGACTTCTGCATGTAATTAACCCTATTCAAAGAATCCTTAATCACAGTTGGGTCAAACATAAGTAATGAAGTGTCTCTGGTGTGACAGTTTTGATATATGTTGGATATAATGAAAATTCAGAAAATTAGTGACATTGCTGGACATCCACAAAGGATGGATATTGCAAGACAGCAACGTGTTTTCTTTTAGTTACTTCTACATATACTTTATTATCACTTTGTAGTTTTCTTATGATAGAATATTGCTGCAACTCTGTTTCTAGAACTCCTTAGCTCCATTTCTCAGGATTAGTTCTAAGGCAAACACATTCTTTATTTGTCCTGGATTTCTGCTGCTTCCATTAGTAGCTGCCTGTAGCCTATTTAATCCAAGAGAAAGTTGATACAGCACCTTGCTTACCACTGTAAACTCTAAACTGTATCTCTGCAGGTTCCCCTTCTGGTGCTGCAGTCACTTCACAGCAAACTAAGCAAGAAATGCTGGAAGGTGTATACATGAATAAATTGTATACTCCAGTCTTGGCATTTTCCTTTGTCTGCCAGTAGCTTTGTATTTCACAAAATTCTGTGCTAATTTGCCAGCATTCATCATGGAAATCTTCCTATGTGGGCAGCTGTCTAATGTTCTGATTCCCAGTGTGTCCTTGAGCTTTTAAAAAATAATAATAAAAATAGTACCACTGTGCCCTTGGCCATCTTCTTTACTATCTCTTGCATTCAAAGCAGAATTACAGCTGTGTGCATGGTTTCCACGTCATCCATGAATATTCCAGGATTAAAGACTTCAGCTTGGTGGAAAAGATGTAATGAACTTTCTGTCCTTTATCACGTGAGTCTTTTATCCTAAAATAGCAGATACATTTGGGATTTAAGTGAAGTCATCCATGTGTCCTGTTGCTCTTATCTAAATGAGAATTGCTTCTCAGCATCACGCTTATCCACAGATAAATATTTTGTAATACTGTTTTGATACTGATTTTCTTGTATGCAAATGAAAGCAGAAAGATGGGCACAGAAAGTAGGGGTAACTATTTGTCTTTCCTTTAGGAAAATAATCTCTAAAGCTGTGTGTTATTTATGGGAGGGCTGGGAACAGGCCTTTGGAAATCATTTTGAATTCCACAATATGAAAATATTTCAGAAACAGAAGTACATGTGCAACGTGGAAAGGCATCAGATCAGTCCATACCACAGACCATGTTCTCTTTAAAATTAAATAATTTTATCTCCCTGATTGAGGGAGATTATTGTTACCATATAGTTTACATAACACATGACAAAATAATTGATACCTATTAGAACTCATGACATGAAATAACTAGAACTAAAAATTAATATAAAACGATATTTTCTTTCATTCCTTGAGTTTTCAGTCTTTGGGAAAGTCTAATGTTCTGTGCAGTACAACTGACAGAAACAGGGGCCGAGTTGTGGAAAACTCCTTTTTATATGTAATATGTTCTTCTCTATTGAAAGGAGAATTACAAGGCAATCGTGTAAAATTCCACTGAGTTCAAAGAAAGTCTTGGATTGAAATAGCAAACACTCAAATCTTCAAAATGTCCTGATTCAACAGGATTTCTTGTGGTTAGACAGTTAAGCTCTCAAGAGACATTTCTGCAAATCTTGCAGTAGCACAGCAGTATGCACAGGGCAATGGAACTCTTAAATCTATTTTTTTAAAGATCTCTCTTGACTTATGTTATCCCCTTGCCCATTTAATTCTTTTCTCTATAGTATGTTGAAAAAGAAAGTTAACATTTTATTTGTAACTCTGTGTCTTTTTGACTTGCATCAAAGTAATTTTCCTAATAATAGCATATCACAGAACAGCTGTACAAATTACCCTCAGAGATGTGTTGAAATTGCTATGAGACTCTTTTATATTATTTAAATCACGATGCTCTGTTAGTGTACCAATACTCAAGACTGTTTATATGTATGGATTTCACAAAAATGTAAATCAAATGTGCGTTTCCCTAGAAATGCAAATGTCTCTAATGAGAAAAGACAAAATAATTCAAAACAAACAGAAGAACAGAATGTGGTAAATAACTCACACAAGAAAGGGAAAGAACTGTTGCTCAAGAAAGTGTACTGGAGATTATGGGGTGCCATGGGTTTGTTTAATCAACTCATCTTGAAGCTGTGATGGATCTGTTATTTCATAGCAGAGAGAGACCTGTGGAAAAATGGCAACCAGACTAAGTTTTCCCTTTAAAAAACAGGACAACATCTGGTTTCCTCTGTGGGACAACCTTCAGAGCTGACAGGATAAAGTTAATCTGGCTGAATTCATCGACTGTGGTAGCTTTCCTCTCTAACAAGCTGCCTGATTTCTATGTGTGAGCACAGGATGGGAATAGCATTATAGTGAACTGAGTGTTATCTCAGTTAACTCTTAACTGAGTTAAGAGAATAATTTAAAACGTCCTTCAGAAAAGTAGTCAGCTAGGACTTTGTGTCTCAACAGTTCCCTGATTTAATAAGGACAAGAAATGCCTTTGAATCACAATGCTGTAGTTTCTTGAGCTTTTGGTTTCCAGAATATATGTGTAGTGGGAGCATCTTTTATTACAAAGTGAATGTACTATACTTATATTTTTCATCGCTCAGTGAGAACTTTATCTTCTGTTAAAAGCTGAGTTCCATTCAGAAGTGCAATTACACAAAATTTGCTCACTAAAGAAAGACATCATTTGTTTCAGACTGGCTTCTGTTTTGAATTTCAATGTCTTGCTGCTAAATATACAAGCTTTCTTTTCTGTGAAATTATTTTAGTAACTAAAAATTTGAATTACTCCAGGATTTCATTTTACATCATAACTTCAGCCCCTGAAGTACTAGTAGGCCTTTTATTTCTCAATGAACAGACATCTTTTATGGTTAAAAGTTGTTTTAAAAAAGATTGCTGTGGTAAAAACTAGTCTGAGTTCTCCAGAATCTAGGAATTCTTATTAGTTTCTGTGTAACAATTAAGTTAAAAGGTTTTAATCAGCATCTTTAAGTAATCTTTTAATTGCATATTGTATGTAACTGCTACTTTTTTCTCTTTTCAGACTTTTAACTTTATCTGTTACACTAAGAGTGTCAGTTTACTTCTCTTCTGAGATTACACCATATTCATGAACTCTCGTTTATCTCTGTCATTACATTATTTCATTTTTATCTCATTTTATCTCTTTATACTGGCAAAGTTGATGGGTAAGGTACCATAAATGGTAACCTAGAACATGATTTTTAGAAGCCCAAGACCTGCCTTTAAAAAGATCAGTATGCTTTACTCTGAGTTTGTAAGAAAATATAAGAAAAAGACTGCATGAAAAATACCAGAATCATTAATAGTTTACTTTAGTAAACTTGTCAAAGGAAGGGAGAGCTTTAAGCTGATTGCTGTCTTTTCTTGAGATTTTCAAGACAACTTTAATGTCAGGAAGTTTTTAATTGTCGTATTAAGAATGTGTTACCTTTCACGTTCTCTTTTTGTTCAAGCTCATTGAAAATAGATAGCCAAAATGGAAGATGTGGAATAAAGCATTCAATAAAGAAAAATAAAGCACAATGAAAGGTATTTTCCACTATTTGAAAAATCCATCCTTCCACTGAGCTTTTATTACTTACCACTGAACTGACTTCTTGTTTTTACCAGATAGCTGATGTCTTTTGTGCCAAAAGTCAAACGCGAAGTCACACCTTGATGTACCACATTGTAAAATACTGTCAGAGTGAGAAATAGATTTTAAAACTGCTCTTCACTAGGACTCAGCAGAAGTGATTGCTCTGTTCTGTATTCCTGTTTGTGGTTATTTCTATGTTTCATCCATATGATATCATTCATTTCCTTTTATTTTAAAATAATTTTGCCTGATTGGCAACTTAAGAATTCCTGCTTTTTTTCTTTTCTTTTTCTTGTTTTGAATCTTCATAGGCACGTATTGTATGTGAAACATAATTTATTCCTACTCAATGACAGTGGGAAATGGGAGAAGAAAAAAAAGTGTTTTTGTTCTGCTCCCAAGTTTGACATTCTTCTTTTAAAACTTATCTTTTCAACATTGATTTTATTGGCTTTGCAGATTTATAAGTTTTCTGAAAGAGAATGAAGAAATGTGAGTTAACATACAATTCAGTTTTCATTCTTTATGAAATGACTATGATTTCTTTTTTGAGATACGTTCTGCCAGAAAGGTTTGAACAGGTTCTTAGCAGGGGCAAATATAAACTATTTGTGGATATCATTTAAGGAGGCTTAAAATAAAGACATAAAAGTGACTGTGTTAAAACTTGCACATGATGGTTACTTTGAAAATTATGTCAAAGATAACCAGCGGGATAGCTGAGACACTGAATTAAAATATTTTATTTTGAATTATAATTTGAATGTTAATAGCTTGCTTTTGCAGTTTGGTTTTTATTGTTGTTGGTGGTGTGGTGATTTGTTATTGTTATGGTATGTCTTTATCTTTCTCTTCTTACTATGAAAGGATTCAGCTTCACCTCAGGGTTTCCTGTCACCTTGAGCTATATCACTTCACTCAGAGTTCTTAAACTTACTGAAAAGTAATTCATTCTCTGACATCCGAGTCTACCATCAGGCTGGGTAAGGCAGCTTCACCAGGGCTATTTGAATAAGAAGTTGTTGACAGTGCAACCAACAAACATTTTGCATGCCTGAGTGTCAGTGAGCCAGGAAGTTAAGTGGGGCTGCAGATTTGATCACAGTTCTCCTGTTTTTCATTTATGTATCACTTCTGCTTCTTTACCTGGATTCAGTTCTAACAATTCTGCTTAAGGACAGGTGAATGTTTTCTGATCCCACTGATCCCTAGAGGTTTCAAATTCACTTTGTTTTTTTTTCCTAGAGGATTTGTTCCTCAATGTTTAAACAGAAACAAGCAGGAAAACAGCAATAGTGCTTAAAAAGGGTTATAGCTGAATGCATTTCTTCTGAGTTCTGTAAACTTTTGATCTTTAGTATCACCTGGAGCTAATTGTAAAACAAAATAAAACAAACAAACAAAAAATATGGCCTCACTAATGAGTAACTTAAAGTTGCACAAAAAGAAAAAACAACGAATTAAAGCTCTTCTGTAGGAAGAGGATAAGAAAATGTTAATTGAACATTTTCCTTTGTGTTTTGTCCTGGCTGTAAGTTTACCCTGCCTATGGATTGTTTAAAATATCTGAAAGCTCCTACTATAGTAATCTGTACATGAAATGTACTTCCTGCACAAGGAAGCATTTCCTCTGCAAAATTTAATGCAAAACTTAAATTTTCCATTTTATTTTTACATTATCTAACAGTTTGAAGCAGTGCATACTAGAATGACAAAGAACTACAAGCAGAATGATGATTTTCCAAGCAATGCAAAAAAAGACAAATTTCTGAGTGCAATCTGAGTTGTGTAGATTTCTCTACTCATTATGCTGTATTTCAAAAGTTTTACGTGGCCATAAAATGTAGTTCTTTTTTAAAAAAGTGGCTTTAGATTTGTAAGTCTGTTGAATTTGAAAACTGAATTGTAAATCTTCCCAGTGTTGAGAAGTTCCCAAACTATGAATGTCTTCTTTGTTTTAAATGGTCTTTTGGATTTAGTTATTCTAAGTCTTAAATGCAGATGAAAAGTTCACCAAAACAAACTTTTTTTTTTTTTTTTAATGGACTATTATAAGTGGATTGTCTACCACAGATAAATATATGGATTTAGTTAAGAAATACGTAACTGGACTGTATTACTCTATCTGACTGCCAGTATTGCTTCTGATTTTGACTGCAGTAGAGAAAAAGAGCTGTCCACATCTGGAACTTGGTTGTATACTGTCTTAAAGAAAGCCAAAGGAAATACAACCTTTCCTTTGTGAAGCAAACAGAACAAGAATCAATGTATGTATATTTCAGCTGTTCTGGTAAGAGAGAAATAATCCCAGAAAATCAAAGAATCAACCTTGACTTCCTATTGCATATCAGTCAATTTATGTTAGGAACCACGTAAAGAGAGTGTCCTTTAAAATATAGTCACAACATACTTACTCCAGCTTATTTCCTTTCTTTTTAAGAATTTCATTTCATTTTCTTCTTGAAAGAATAAGCTGATATATTCCTCTGAGGCTTAAGTCTTTAGGAATATTTAGGGTAGTCCTACTGATTAAGACTTTCATATTCATAGAGAATGTAATCAGCATGAAATTTCAAAAAGAAAGTCATCCTGTCTTTCAGTGTTTTAGTGGTGAAGATGCAAAATACACAACTTACAATTTATGTCTTCTGTCTCTCTGGAGTCTATGATGGGTTAATCATTCACGAAGGAACTGTTAGCTTACATGAATTACAGTTGAGAAGAAATGAAAAATAAAATAAATAGCATGCTGTTTTTTTTTCTTTATTCAAAGATATTCTATGGTGCCTCTGTGCAGGGAATATCAGACAAGTGTTTAAGGTGAATGAGTTACTACTCATTAAGGATTTCGAGGAAGAACCAGGAAAGAATAGGTAACAAGACTGAGTAAACAAAAATAAATGTCTTAATGTCTGTTCAACTACTACAGGTTTGCCTAAAAATGGCAAACGTAGGCTTTTAATTTTTAATATATAAGTAAACTTTCTTTTGAGTCCAACTTGTGCTGCTGATCATAGAAAATTATGACAGAGCTTTTCAGAGGTCATCCACACTCATTTAAAAAAAAAAAAAAAAAAAAAAAAAAAGAAAAAAGACAAAATAGAATAAGTGAAACCATTTCTAATTAATGCTTGCTCTCTTTTCTAAATATCCTGGGTTTGCACTCTCATATGGTAGTTTTAACAGTTCCGTTATTAGGTTGAAAATGAACCAGTTCTACTTAACATCTACTTTAAGTGCTTGCCTGGAAAAGTAAAGTTCTGACAAACTTTGCTGCTAGTCCTGGCAGTAAAATGAGGTGGGTTAGTTATACCAGTTGTAAAATATTGATAACAATGGTGTTGTAATGATTTCTAATTACTGTGGGAGTTAATCAGCTGGATTATGCAGTTGTAAAAGTCATGAAGTTCCAGGTCACCGCAAGTTTGTTAAAACATTAAGGAATCTCACAGCGGACACATTTTTATGTCGGAGAGAGTTGGTGAGTTAAGTAAGATTGCATGTTACTGTGTCAGAATAATGGAAAATAAATGTCTAACAGCTGTTATTAAGCAATATCAGTACAAAACAAATCTGTTCCCAAGGACACCACTGTGGCTGAGAAAGGAAAGACTACAATCCCTTGCTACTAACTTTTAGCATTGTGGGCTAAGCTTCTCTGCACTTTGTTTCTGATGTGTTTGGGGATTTTTTTTTCCCATAAAAGCTGAGTACTTTGTACAGAGATTGGTACCTCGGTGAAATTTTCTGCTGTCCAATCTTGAATTTTCAATGTGGATTCATTAAATTCCTGGAAAATTTGTACTTGTGGCAGATTTACATGGCATATGGTTTTGACAAAAATGTTGGCTTGGCAAAATCTTGAATTTTCAGGGAAATGGAAGAAAAGGAACCAACTGTTACTTATGAATTATTCTTCTATTTGTAATTTCTATTGCTTCTTAAATCATTGCCTGTATGTGTCAGTTTTCAGAAATGGTACTGTTGTATCTGATTCATTGTCTTTTTTCACTGGTTTCCAGAAACCGCTGCCTATGGACTTGCAGTAAACATCCAAGTGATTCAAGCCTCTTTAAGGGCTGTGAATTGCTTGTGAAAAATTCTTGTCTGAGTAAATGGCAGTAGTATAGTAAATATCCAAAATAAGTCACTTCATGTAGTGCATATATATCTTCGGATTTCCATTTCCCATGGGAATATGTCAGAATACAAGCTATGTTACTAAGCTAACCAAACACAAATTGCCTTACAATTTTTCCATGCATTCAAATGGGACATGAATATTTGCTTTCCAAGCTGCACAATTACCCTCGAGCTGATGTTGCAATGTGTCAATAAAATGACAGCTTCCCCTGAATGACAACTCATAGCTCTAGTGAAAAATTGACATGATCTGTAAACCCAGGTATTTTAAAGAAAAGACTTGTTTTTTTTGAGTGACTATTTTGCAATGGCAACACAGTTGATCATTACTGCTTTTTAAATTATGTCCAAATAATACTTTAGCACAACATGCTTAAGTGGAGTTGTAATCGTGTATAACTTGGTATAGCAGAACATTCTGTAGCTGCACCTGCTAATGGAACTTGGTGGCAATTAGAAATGCTCATAGATGGGGTACACATTCTATGTGACTTAGTAAAACCAAGTCACTAGTAATGAGTCTCAGAGTTCAATTTAGTGACGGGCTTTTTTATTTTGCATTTTCTCAACTTTTGGGGAGTTATCATCACTATTCATTTTTCTAATGGGGGCCTTATCATTCATATAGCATAAGCCACTACTTGTCTCCCTGGATATTCACTTGTATGGAACTGTTCTATCTGCTATTTCATCTTACTTATCCTTAAGGTTCTTTAATGCCATCTTGCTTAACAGAAAAGGTGAAATAAGTATTTTATGCTTGTTGAGCTGTTAAAAACTTGAGCCTTAAGCTGAAAGCTAACTATGAGACTTTCACATGATTTTCATCCTGATGAATGAAAGTAAAGCTGAATATAAATCACCATAATCTTTGGGATGTATTTTAAATATCAATTTTGAAACTTGAATTTATATTCAGTGTTCAATCATATTCTATGATTCTTTATCTATGCTATGTGTTGACTAAATATATCTCCAGCTCTTGGGACAAGGATTTGACTATATCACATGGCAACTAGCAGAATGCTAGTTACTTACAGACTAAGGGAACAGCATAATGTGTGTCTAATTCTACAGATAATGTGATCACACATGAATTAAGGAAACTAACTACAAACATTTTAAGTGCTTTCTGAATGCTTTTAAAATGTTTGGAAAATCTGCATAATTGTTTTAAGGCACACAATGCACAGGAGGTGGAAGATAAGTATGCTGTAGACATTAAAAGAATAATCTTGTTTTCTTCCTGATTTTATTTTTCTTCAGCATAAAAATATGGAGAGGACGTAGAAAATATTGGAGGCAATTTGAATTTTTTTCATAAAACCTTCCTGGTGTGCAGATCATTAAGATATTTTAACTGCATTGTCTAGTTCCAAATTTGTTTGCAGGCATTTTTTGTTGTATTATACCTTGGAAATGCATCTGAACTTTCTAAAGATACAGTATTTGAAACTTGGTATTTAAGATTGAAGAAATCGATCAACTTCTATAGAAGAAGTTGTGAAATGTGAAATGTGAAATTCTGGTCATGGTGATATATAGGCGGGTCTCTCCAAAACAATGCCTGCTATTTATTTCCATAGAAACTACAACAGATACAAAGGACACAATAACATATTTGATAGAGCAAATTCTTAGCTACAAAACACTGTTTTTCAACATAGTCACTACCATGAGCTATGCATTTTCACCAGTGATGAACAAGAGCCAGCATAAAAGTATGCACCAGTGGAGGTGACCTACTGTTCCCACTGCTGAAATGCAACTGCCCACTTCCTCACCGTGTTCATATCTACTGTTTGGTTTCCATAAACATTCAGCAAGCATCAGTGATTGTCAATGGGTGCAGTTTTTTTCTGTGTGGAGGAATTCAGTGACACACCTTTGCTCCATACACACTTCACTGTCAGATGCCATTTTGTCAGACTGCTCCTCTGCTCACATGGCAACAATGTGTAATGGAATATTGGTGGGAAGGTTCAGCCTCCACTGCCATACCACCAAAATATGCCTCTGATATAATGAACCAAAATAATAAAGCAGGAAGCATGACTGTGCAGCTCCATATTGCTGATAATGCCATCATTTGTCCGCACTTCAATAGAATAAACTTTATTTTTTATTCTATTCTACTCTTTTTAGTTCCTCATATTCCTCATATTTATGGCTATGCAATTTCTTGAGAAATTCCTGCAGTGCTTAAGAAATTATTCTGAAATTAAATATACCATATATATTCAATACCAAAAATAGGAGATTTGGTGGTGGTAAATATTTGGTTTATCAGTATTTTAAGAGAAAACCTCTGAAAAAGAAGGCCATATTAATTTGAGGCATTTTGAATTTCCAGTAATTAAATGATAGTCAAATAATTTCACAAATAATAAGTAACCTAATGAATAAATAAATTGGATTTATAATATCAAAGAGTGAACAAATATGAAAATCATTTTTCAGTTCTTCAGTGGCACTTAAATCAGTATTTTACTGTTTTACTGGTTAGATATTATCAGTTAGAGTAGTAATAGGATTTATGCTGTAGTTCTGTTACTTCTGTTACTTACACACCTAGAAGATTTCTCATAGACATTTAGTACTAGCCACTATGGGACAGCTGACTTGACCTAACTACCGTTCTCAGGATCAAGTTACTCACTTCTCACTTCTGTTTTTTAACCTTTTCATGTAACATTTTACAAAAGGCTCTTATTTAAAGGATTCAGTAACATATTTTTAGTAGACTTCATTCAAAATGTTTGGTGATCACACAAAGAGTTGCCTGGGTTTTTTACTTAAAGCAAATCTGAATTTGTAATATGAAAAGAATGTATAATATATGATAAATAATGATGATCTTTCTGTTCTCTTTTTTTTTTTTTTTTAATTTTTATGAGAAACTGAAAGATTTATTTTGTTTCAGTTCCATTTGTGATCACTGCTTCTCATTTTCCTGGTGTCCCCAGATAGCTGGTCCCAAGTGAATGTATCCACTTTTACTGAGCCTTATTAGAACTAGTTTAAATCTGTTTTTTTAGAATTCATGACATGACTGGTATTAGATGATAAAGAATGTAATAAAATACTCTATCTTCTTAAGAAAAATGTAAAGTTAGTGTCATATAACATTTATTTGATGATAAGTAATCTAATTTAATTGCATGAAATAATTGTCATTTCCTACATGAAGATGAATAGCTCTTCCTGAACTAGCGGTATTTTTCATAAAAAAAATGCTGCTATTGCACTAATTCTCCTTTTTATTTTTTTCCTTTTGCCAAGTGAGTACTCTAATGACCAGAAATGAAAAGTGTGATATCTCTACTTAAGCATTACAGTACTAAAGAATAGCATTTTTTTATGTTTCTGTTTGATTGAAATCAATGACTGTTAACTGAAAAATTATTCTATAGCACTGTCTCTTTAAAGAAATGCTGTTTCCGTCCATTTCTCCCACACATTTAGAACTCAAAATGGATGGAATCAGACACGTGTGGATTATCAGTATGTGTCTGACTGAAATTTTATGGCAATAATGCCAACTTACAACATAAATATTTGAAATGGAAAATCGACATCCATTATGCTAGGGGACTGGGACAACAGGCTGTCACCTGTTGTGGCAGTGTTTGAGCGGAAAGGTCACAGTTTGTTTATTCTGCTCTGATAACAGTGTTAGCTTATCACAAGGATTTGTCAGAAGTATCCACAGCAAGTTGTTGGTATGAAAGAATGGCGAAATAGTATTAAATAATGCATGCTCTAGAAACTTCATAACAATTTCAAATTTTTTGTTACATGTTGGAAAATAAATAAAGGATTAACTAATATAGATTATATGGATTAACAGCTAGGCAATTATTTCAAATTATATTTAGTATGTTTGCTGTATAAGTTTTTAGTTATTTTTCATAAGAGGTATATGGGTATCTGTCCATAATCTGACACTGATGTCTCAGACTTAATAAAAGTATAATTTCTAGTACATAGTAAACTACTTCAATAGGCATTCACACAGGAAATTAAATGACTTTCATGTAGCTATAGACTGCCTATCCTGCACACTGTGGACATCATCTTACTCTTGTTACTCCTGTTGCGTTGAGTAATAGTTCTTAACTTGCTTTTCATAGATGACATTTTTTTTTCTTTTTTTTTTTCCCCCTAGAAATGAGCTCTTTTATTGGAGCTCTTTTTCCTCATCATTGGTAGAATTATCATGTTACCAAATTTTGCATCAGAGATATTTATGTTTCCAGAAACTCAATTAGTGCTTTATTAGCAAGGGTGCTCCTGACATAAACATGTATGATGACCAGAGGGCTAGGGCACCTCCCTTACAAGGACAGGCTGAGAGAGTTGGGGCTCTTCAGCCTGGAGCAGAGAAGGCACTGGGGGTCCTTATAACGGCCTTTCAGTACCTGAAGGGGGCCCACAGGAAAGCTGGGAGGGGCTTTTTAGAAGGTCATGTAGTGACAGGATGAAGGAGAATGGTTTTAACCTGGAAGAAGGTAGATTTAGACTAGGTATCAGGAAGAAATTCTTTACTGTGAGAGTGGTGAGACACTGGAACAGGTTTCCCATCAAGGTTGTGAATGCCTCATCTCCAGAAGTATTCAAGGCCAGGCTGGATGCTACTTTGTGCAACCTCGTCTAGAGGGAGGTGTCCCTGACTATAGCAAGGTGGTTGGAACTAGCTGATTTTAAAGGTCCTTTTTATCCCAAACCATTCTATGATTCTGTTCTTCATTTTCCTTTCTTTCTTCTTCAGCTATTAGCTTTTCTTTAGCAAGAAGTCAGTCATCCTAAATAATATAAGCAGTCATACAAAATAAGTAGGAGTTCCCAGTTTACTGCTGATACTGAAAAGTAATTATCTCCCCATGAAACACCAGGAAAAACACATTAGCTTTCTTATTAGCATCATAGTAAGTAGAATACAAACGTTTGGGTGTGGGGCACCCTGTGTTCAGCAATCATAGGAGTCAGCCCAGGACTAGGGCAGCAAACATTCCTAACTTGTTTCATTAAAATAAGTAATGCAATTACTGTTGATGAACTAAGTAGAAAACTAACAGCTGCACGCTATTTCTTCCATGCTGTTATTTTCCTGGCAGTCTATGTGGGTGTGGTATTAAAGCTTCATTGGCAGTTGTTTAGAATGACTTCAATAGCCATGACTGGCAAGTCCTCAAGTCAGCTATGGAGGTCACTTCAAACGAGTTAGCTGCATTTCTTCACATAGGCCTCTGCAAAAATCTCAAGTGGATAGATGGCATCTTCTGTGAAACATCCAGTTGCTGCATACCAGTGACTGTCTTGTATAAAAATCTGCAATAAAGGCTGTGTCCTGAAAATGTCATAAATTTGGCTTGAGCTGCATATGTCTTTTCATTTTCCTCATAAGAAAATAAATATACATGAATATTCCTTTACACATCTCATTGGATTATTGCTTGAACAGTATTTCAGTACTTGTGTCAATTTTATCTGAAAGTGTCATCATCGAAGTACTGGGTCCTATCAAGCACAATGGTTAATGACGCATAGCTTTCTGGCTTGGCTGGAAAAGAGGTTTCTCTATTCCTGTGTGAATACTGTTCAATTGAGTTTTTACGACGAGTTGATATTAAGTAGAACATTGCCACCTTTTGGTCATAAAGAGAAGAAGTACGGTTAAAGAAGCAGCATTATGCAAGTTGGGGATGCTGCAGTAAGACTGCTTAATACTATATTCATTTGTAATGTAGCTGCTCGGTAATGGTAGCCCAGTTCTGTGGAGGTTGTAGGCATCATTTGTTTTGATTGTGTGTATTTCATACCACGGTGATGTGTTTAGAGAGAATATATTATGCTACATACTAATTATGTTTTCCCGAGAACTGAATTACATATGCATTGTGAAGATAGTATGAAGGCTACCATGGTTACCATTGTGCATCCAGCAACTTATTTTATACAGTGCCAATTAATCTGAGGTAATGCTTGAGAGAAAAGAATTTTGAATAAGGAATGCAAATGTCTCAGCTGAAAGAGGGGAATTAGATATAAAAGCAGAGCTTTTATTGAAGATTGTATGGCAGGGTCAGCATTTATAAATGAATCTAAGTAAGACTAAATCCAATAGCTCACTATCTTACAATTAAAAAAAAAATCAAAAACAAAAAAAACCTCACATATTGCTATCAAGGCCTTACAAGATAGCAAGGCACTGTTTACTCCATATAAGATATTCAATGAACAGGAGGTTTATCCCTTCACAAACTTTTAATGCTGTATTCATGTGGTGCAGTTTGCAACTGGAGATTATTTCACCAAGAGGGTACAATTTCGTGATGCAAAGACATCTAAGCTTGATGATGGCTACAGCTGCTAGGGACAAATCTTAAACCTCTAGCCAAAGACTTACAAATAGAGAAGACATTACAATACAGTCCTAACTCCATGTTCCTCATAGCTACTCATTTTTTTTGACAGGATTTCTTAGTCAATTTATCACATCAGCATGAGATAGATGTCAAAACTGATATGCAAGCTGTGCATAAAGTATAGTTATAATTCTTATTTTCTCATATCTGCATGTCTGTTTTGCACTGGGATACAAATTTTTCATCAGTTTTGAATACAAAACAATTATGTTGCAATTTCTAGATCTGAGAAGCTTTGAGGAAAGTTCAAGTTAAGACATAGAATAAGCTCCTGACAGAATTGCAAATTTTCTACTTGAACATTTTGTTACATTCTCTGTGCCTTTTTATATGAACACAGGATAAAAGCATTAACTACTAGCTGCAGAACTGTGCTCTGTAGTGTTGTGGCCAGTCCTGATGTTTTTTCTGCTGCCATAGGAATCTCATCTAGTTTTGCTCTCGATTCTCATTGCAGCAGCTATTCATACCTGGCAAAAAATATCTAACTTAGCTCTAATTAAGCAAATCACTTAAAGAGTGATAATACCAACATTTTAAGGCTGCTTCAGGATAGAAAGGTTCAGGCAAACAGCAAGATGAGTTTAAGTCTTATGGGCTTTGTGCTCGATTCTTAAAATTTTGCAAAATGTATTTAACATTGAACAGTGAACTGAATTTTCAGCAGAAATTCTACCACTTCATTCTGCAAAATGTATGAAGAGTAGAATTTAAATTAACACGCTAACTTCATACCAAAACAGATGAGGCAGGGAATGCCTGTGTGATCCATTTTGCTGTCTGGCTAAGCAACACCACATTCTATGGGACTAGCAATTTTTGGCAAAGGAGTAATGGTAACAAACAGTTGGGAGTCAGTAACTTCAGCTTATGCAGATGTTCCAGCAGGTAATAGTTGCCCAAAGCAGAAGTTTCAATGCTTGCATCATGGACTATTTATCTTACCAAAAAAAAAAAAAAAAAAGTAATAATTAAGGTACTAAAATGCAAAGACACCTTTTGCAAGTGTTATTCATTAACAACCTTCATTGGCTTCTGTGACTTGTGACTATATTATTACTGTTTGTCATTAAAATATAATATACTCTGCATAGTAAAGTACTTTTCTGTAATCTGAGGAATTTTCAACAAGATTCCTGGGCAAAAGAAAATAGCAGATTTCAGAACTATTCACTCATTAGTGACAGGCATTCTTAAAACAAGTCTATAATTTTCTTAGCATTCTGGTAGTTGGACTAAAAATGTTTAACTATTTGCAAAATTAATCACGGGATTCTTAACTATGTTATATAATGAGCTGTTCTCTTGCAATAATTGGAAATGTAATATAGTGAAGAGTGTATCTCTGCTACATGTAAATCAGATTTTTTTCCTGGTTACTTTATATTTTAACATGATACAATTTAGAGTATTTAGAATCTTTTGCTTCTAAGAATATGGCTTAATGAGCATTTTTTCTGAGCTGGGAAGAGTTCCTGATCTGTATGGAATAGAAACCTTAGCTTCTCATTCTGATGAAATCTGCATATTGTCTGGACTTAGGCAGTGGTGAAATGGTTTCTTTCTATGACTTTTAATTATTGATACTCCCAGTTAGCGATTTCATTTTCTCTGTGAAAAGAGAGAAAAACAACAACAACAACAACAACAAAAACATGTTTTGCAATCTTCACCTTAGTTCTAGCAGCAGAAATAGATGATTCATAAAGAAAATGCTGTACCTGAGCAAGTGACTAAACAGTTGAGAGCTCCAGATAAGCCAATAGTTGGCTTTGCTTGTAGGGTTGAAAACTGCAGTTATGGTAGTAACATATTTCAGATATGGGGAGGTGGATGAAGTGTTTTTCAGAGCATCTGGTTCTTTGGATGGATGGACACACAGATGGAGAAGTTCTGATCGGCTGAACATTACGGAGGTTATTCAGCAAGCTGGCACAAATTTGTTTCTCCATCAGGAAGCCTGCAGTAGTGCTGTAGGCCATTACAAGTGAAAACCTGGAACTAAAAGGACAGAAGGTAACTAGAGAATACAAGGAAAACTACATTGATTAATATTATTTTTAGGTGATTAACTTTTTAATTAAAATTCCAGTTCAAGTAGTTATAGAGGAAGTTTAGGCATCAAAGAAAATTAGCAAGTAATATAAAAGCAACTTAGTCCATTTGCAATCCAAATGAAAATCTTTTTTTCTTTTTTTACAAGCACAAAGCATTTCTGTGAAACCTAATTGCAGTTTTCTCACAAGCTAGTGTATGCTACATTGTATTCAAATAAAAAATGTTGGATTACTTACCTGTTGAATAACACATTAATTATCTGTTTGAAGAAGGACAACGACTGTTTTGAATTATGTTAGCTTATCCCTCCAATATTTCTGCATTACCAATTTGTTAATGCCATTGTCTGTGGCAACATTTGTGTTTATACTTGAGGTATAAAATTTAGTGTAGCAAAGAGCTCAGACTGGTAAACAGTGTGTAATTAATAATATATCCAGTAAAACTTTGATATTTTATGCTTTGGAGTAAGAGTAAGCAGAGAATAAAACTGGTTGTTTCAGCACAATAATGTATGTAGCAATGATCAAATAATCTGGCTTATATTTTAGGTTTTTTCTGTAGTCAGTAGAGGATGGTACTCTGTACTGATTAATTTCAAGTGAGAATGGAAGGAGCCAAGAAATACCGCAACTACAGCTGCAGAGGATTCCCATTAATCTGTTCTGTAGCACATTGTGCAAGTATCAAAAAAAGAACTGGATTTGTATATTGCACACATGCTCATCACTTGACAGTTGAATATTTTATTCATCAGTTCTACAATGGCAGTGTTTCTTGTCATGTTTGATTGTTAGACTTCCTATAAAGGTCTTTTAAGATATAACTCCATTTGGAATAACTATAAGGTTATTCTGTCCTTAAGGCAGAAGTAGTAAGACACACTTCTGTTTTCACTGGAGCATATGTAATGTAGAGGAAGACAGTGTTTCCAGTGAACTGAATTCTTTAGTGTGGAAGAAAAAGAGTCCTAGTGAACATACTTCTGCTCATTTACTCCCTGCAGAGAAATGACATTTGTTCTCAACAGCATTTTCTCTTGAGAGAACCAGTTATTGGGTTATGTCACAAGCAGTCTATCGTTCTTCAGTGATACATTCCTTAAGGCATACATGGATCACTTTCAATCCTCAGTGATCCAAATTCAACTGTTATTGATTGTATGAATGTGCTGTGGTTATGAGAACAGAAATTGTTCTTGTGTATGTGTTAAAGTTCATCTAGTATTCTTTCTGATGCAGTGTTAATATATGCTTCTCCCTATATATGTTGTGTGTGTGTTATACACAAACATGCGTGTAATCTTATATGTAAAAAAAAAAAAAAAAAAGTTCAGGGTCCTTTTACATTTGGCAGGTTTTAATTCTATAATTCTACCCCCTGCCATGAATATGGATTTGGAGATTCTCTCTAGGGAATCAGAATAGAAGAGGGTCGTTCTCCCATACCCATTGTTGCTGGTTTGAGGGTAAGAAGTAGACATTATTATTATTTTTTATAAGTCTGAGGGTGATGAAAGCAATCAAATTCAAGGCATGTGGAGGGGAGGAAAAATTACAATGAGAAAGGACAGTAAAATTATGAAAATCATATGAGTATCTCCGCATATCTTCTTTTGATGGAACCATAGCAATATAATTAAATGCTCCGGTAACCTCTGGTGTGAGCAGGCCTCATTAACTTGGCTTGATCTGTGCAGCTAGACATCAAGAATACACACATTAGGCCATAATCAGCAAGAACTCGGCAATGACTGGAACTAGCATTTTTATTTTTTCAGGTACTTCTGTACTGCAATACAGTTGCACAAGGAATGAGTACAAGAGGGGGAAAAACCACCGTCTCTTGACAAATAATTGGGGAAACAATCCACTTAAGAACTTTGTGCAGCCTGGACTCATGGCTTTTTTTAGCTTTTCTGGTTAAATATATTGAGCCAACTGTTCTGGTGGTTTACACAGTACATTAAACAACTTAATCATGCTGTCCTGTCTTGCATTAATAATTTAGCATTTGTATACTTGGAGCAGATATATTTTCTTCTTTTGCTCTGTTTTAGTTCTTCTTCAGAATACAAATTCTGACTCATTTCCATTTTCTCCAGACCTGACACTATAAAATTTTTGTTTTCCTATTTATTTATAACATTCTAGTCCAAAACTTGAGTGTTTTGAGCATCACTGCTGTGTTTTTCCAGTGAATATTCCGTTCATTGAATATTTCCCAGAATTCTTGAGCATCCTTCTGGAAGGGGGATGTCCTGAGACCTTGAAGACAGAATAATTTGTTCTTCTTTTTGAGTTTTTCTCAGAACTACTTGTTTCAATAGCCATGTTTTCTCAGGTAAGTATTCAATCTGGATGCACACATTAAAGGAATACAGCCTATAAAGATGTACATTTTAAATGCAATTTAATTAAAATTGTAGTTGTAAACAAATACTACTATTGAGTTAAAATTATTGGACTGCCACTGCTGTATTTGCTGAAATGGGAAACAAAAGCAGACCTGGGACTTCTCCATATTTTCTTCTTTTCACCTTCTCTATTAAGTATTTCACTAAGTGACGCAGGAGTTCTCTGGGTTGGAATTTCTTGTAGTTCCTATAGATTTTCCCCAGTGGCTTTTGCTGTGCCCAGTTTGTGTACTCGAATGCATTGATTAATGTCTTGGTAGTCTGACCCTTCCAGAGACTCTTTCAGATGGTTCCTATCACAGAAGTGACTGAGTTGTACCTTATATACAAGGTATATAAATAAAATAGCTGTAGACAAAATAAATCCCTGCAGGTACAGGAGTGGTGCCAATAGTTACATGATTTCAGTAATTAGATGATCTAAATGGATGTACTGAGACGGTCTGGGGAGGATCTGATTTTCTTTATGGCAGCCTGTAAGGTGCTAGGTTATGAGTTTTTGATCAAGGAAATGCTGATGATATACTAATGTTGATGATATAACTAATGTTTTTAGCTGCTGGTGAGCAAGGTTTACACAGAATCAAGGTCTTTTCTATTTGCATTCCCAAGTAACCATTAGGTCTCATGAAGCCCTGCTTTCCTGGAAGTGGCCAAACATCTGCGTGCTGATGGAAATTATTGAATTAATGCCTTGTTCTGCTTTGCGTGTAGAGCTTTTGCTTTACTTATTAAACTGCTTTTCTCTGTCAATCTATGAGTTTTCTCATATTCACCCTTCAAATTCTCTTCCCCATCCCTCTGGGTGAATGTGAGTAAGCAGCACAGCCTACTGGGCCTAATCCACATTGATGGAGTTTGAAATAATCAGTAGTAGTGGTTAATGTATGTACTGGTGTGGTCTCATAAGAGTACTGGCCAACTGGATGTAAAAATTCATCACAGTAGTAGCTTGGGAGAGTCTTCCCTGATCCATCTGAAAATGCCATTGCAAAGATTCTTGTGACAGAATATTAAGATAAGGATTCTTCTTCTCATTTATTTATTTAAACAGCCTCTCTGTGCAGCAAGAAGGTAGCAGAAGATGAAGCTGGGAGCCATGTAACAGATTTGACGTTCATTTTGCTGTGCTGCTTTGCCGTAATGTGCTGTACAAGTAGACTGCTGAGTATCCCTTAAAATTATGAATATCTTGCATGCATACTAAAGTGACTGTTATGTGGTAAGGTTTGAAAGTGGTATCTCTTAAAACAGGAGGATTTCAAATTAGAAAGAATTGCTTGTAGCTTTTTGTGTTTAACCGCAACCTTCATGGGAGTTTTGCATACTTTTGTCAGGCCAAAACATCAGGAAATTGCAAACATCATAGGAATTAATATGGCATGATCCACAAAGACTTAAGGAAACTGTCTGAAGTTCTAACATTAGAAATGCTTGAGAAAAAAAAAAAAAAACTTCTGCAAACACTGCAGGATACTGCAAATTGCAGTGCTGGAATCTATTCTATTTTACTTTAGCTGACAGTACTATCTAGCACTCTACTGTTATTTTTCCTCAGATCCTGTCTTTGTGTGCTACACAAAGGAAAGCATATGTTTTTGTTTTATTGCCTTTACTGCACCAGCAAATATGTAGAATAAGAATGATTGATGTTCTGTGAGATTTCCTATCTTTCAGGGTATAATTTCTTTAACAGCCATTCTTAGCCTTCTTCTTACATATTTTTGGTGCTTAATGTACTTAATCATTTCACATCTTCTTTTCTTACTGCCATTCTCCACATTTTTTACTTTTGCTGGCTTAAAGAACAGTCAAGTTGTAAAAATAGTTGTTAAGAAAAGGAAAAGATGATCTTAATTGTCACTAATACAGAAATATTTTATCATAGCACATAGTAGCAAATAATTTTTTTTTAAAGTCAATTTAAATCAATTTTCAGAAATCAAGAAAGCAACTAGTGATAATTATATTGCTCTAACAATTCTGTACACCTGGAAATTGTAGAAGGAGTTGCAAATGTCTCAGGTTTTGCAATTCAAAAATTACACAGGCTTACTAAAATAGCTTGTAAAAAAATCAGTTAAAAGTATTGTTACCTTTTTCAAGTTACTGCACCTAGTCTAAAGCACAATAGATAGAAAAGCTTTCATCATAAGCATTTACTTGGGGAAAAAGATCTGACAGAGACTGGATAGATTCATGGACTAATACAAAATGTGGAAAAGCTTGTCTACATCTCATTAATGCCATCTTCTTACTTTGTCTCTATTCTTCTCTGAAGGCCAATCTGTAAGTACTTGTGACTTGAAAGTAATTTGCAGCTGGCTGAGAGTCTATAGAAAATTGTCCTGTAAATCTGAAATGTATATGGAACAAATAGTTTTAAAATCACTTATTACACCAGCAAGGTTGAAGGACAATTCACAGTCTCTAGGATAATAATCAGAGCTTAGATTACTCAAAAATGATGACTTTCTTAACTGATATTAAGATGTATAATTTTGCATTGCATGACCCGTATGAGGATCTTATTAAGAAAAAGATATTTCCCATGTATCAGTGTATCTAAAGATCTTTTTGGCATTACTGTTTTGATGGGTACGCTAGATAGCTGGAATAGAAGAACATGGAGAATATTCATTTCATGCAACTGGAGGTGGCCCTACTCACCCACAAAGCATGTTTGAATACAAACGGTTTTAATAAATGAAACAAAGTTTAATAGATTAATGAGTCTCTAACCTTTCCTCCGTGATTCCCTTGTGAATGATCATAGTGAACTTTGTTGACAGATAAGGATGAAAAGACATAGAATCCTGGAATATCTTAAACTGGAAGGATCCCCAAGGGATGTCAAACCATAGGGTTTGAATTTTGGGTGGCTCTGTGTTTGAGAGCATCCAAACACTTACTAAACTCCAGCATGCTCGGTGTTATGACCAGTTCCCTGGGGAGTCTATCTTGGTGTCCAACCACCCCCCCATGAAGAAACTTTTTCTAACGCCCATCTGGACCCTTTCCTCATGCAGGTCCATGCTGTTGTCTTGGGTCCCGTCACTGTCACCTGTGACATGCGACCAGTTTCTATTCTTCAACTCCCTTCATAAGGAAGCTGTAGGCCACCATGAGGCCAGAACCCACAGAGCTGACTGCTGTCTCCATGGGAGATCTGGATGTCAGAATACAGTGGGAGAGAATGGTATTCAAAGACAGTTCTATTTCCTGCCACATGAAAAGAAATTAATCGTTAGGTCTGTCAGGTAACTGGTCAAGTAAATACACAGCAAGAAAGGCTAGGTTCAACATTGTGAAGGCAAGGTGAAAGTAATGATATGGCCTATGACTAGAATGAATGGAGATGGAAAATATGCATACCTGCTCTGAAAGTTTGGATTGCCCACTGAGAATAGCAAAGAATATGCTAATATCTAATTAATTATGGTGAATGTTGTTTTTTTCTTAGTGCTTGTTGTGTCAAGAGCTCCTAAAGCATTTTGGTTAAAAAGGAGGATCAGAAAAAAGCCTACTGCAGAAAATAAAACTAATACTCCAGAAAACAAGGGTTGATCAGATGTGGGTGTGTAATCTTTCTCTCATGTGCACACCCTAAAATGAAAGTTAATGGCAAACCTTTGCAATTATAGTTGGCCAGGAATTTCTTACAAGGTGATTTTCATCAGATTGTGACAATTTATTAAAAGGCATCAAGAAAAGGTCAGGTTTTGATAGAGCTTCAGAAAGAAAGTTATTTCAAGACTATCACGAAGACCTGATAATGAGATACCTATCAGGGCCGTTCTCATTCGTTAGGGGGTGAGAAGAGCAAGGTCTTAGGTATGGTTAAGTGGCTATTCCTGTCTTCTCCCCTCAGGAAACATCAAGTTAGTAGCAGTGTAGAAAATTAATAAGAAAAAGACAAGTTCTGCATAATGTTCTGCAGCAGTAAATCTAACTCCAATTCTTTTATAAGCATAACCCCTCTGAACTGGATTGGATCAGCCTCACTTTTCATTACTCCCTCAGTTACTTATGTTATAGCAGTTTTATTTTCAAAATTGATCCTTATCAGTGAAAACGATCATTTTATGAACGAATAGGGAAGTACCCAGTGAAGAGAAAGAGCACTGAAACCTGAAATGACCATACACATAAAGTCTTAGCTGATAGTCTACTTTTATATTAACTGTAAAATGCATTCCCCTTCCATACACTCATTTCCTTCTCCAAGCAGATTTTCTATGTACATTCCAAAGTTTTGATTTCTGAAAGCTCTCAAGTTTTTCTTGTGGAATCAAAAGTCAATTCCATTACCTTTGTGTCTTACTATAAAAATCATATTTGTGACTAGGGAGGGCTCAACTCTTTCATTAAGTATGCAGTTAAAGTTGAGTGCCAGCACAGACTGGCTCATTAGACCACAGCAGCAATGAGCTTTTCTCTTGTTTTAGGCAAGAGACAAATAATAGATTCAGATATAGATTTTTCTCTTATTTCATCTTTCTTAGATATCTCTATTTTCAGAGGGAATTGTAACACCTTTACACTGATAAAAGTCAAAGTAAAAAATTCTGGCAAAAGATCTTAGTTGTTGCTTGAAAGCACCTACACTTTGCCAGCTTCTGAATTTTTGTCAGATGTCTCTATATATTTTACTTCTGCCTTTAGCAGCTGTTTTAAGTTGAAACTTAAAACCTGGTCTTCACATGTATAAATTAGTACTGATTCACTACTCAGTAGTTGGGTTATGTTTGTGTTCAAATAAAAAAAAATTCCAATCCGTATGTCATATTTACACCGTGCTTAGCTTTCAATTACAGAACTGCAATCTCATTTGTATGCATTATGTTTACTAAATTACTAAAAAAGCTGTGTTAGAACATTTATAATATTCTGTGCAAGAAGGTATAAGAATTAAAACTCTGGCAGGTTTCTAGATATGATGTGAAAAAATAGGAATTAGTAACAATTTCTATCAGCACTAAAACTTCAACAGTGAACGGCTATACGTGTTTCTCGGCAAAGACAATCAAAACGCGTTGGGTACCTTTCAGATTTTAAAGATGCCCACAGGCAATACAACTGATGGATTGATTCAACTTATTTTAAGATCAATTCAGGAGCTTCTTTAATCCTCTGTTGCTGTTTCTTCGTTCTTTCTCTCTGTTACATACATTGTGGAAACTCCCTTATACAATGTGAAAGAAATGTAAGTTTCATACCAATATAGCTGAATATATGAGCTAAAGGATTTTACTAAAATTTAGACCTAAAGCCCTTTTTGAGGGTCTTTAGAATATCCATCTAATGAAGAAGATATGATAAATTAAGTCAGACTTTATATTCTTTGTGAGGTTTCACAAGTGTTCCTGACTGCCACAGCAGCTAAAGAGACAGTGTAGATTCTCTAAACATCCAAGTGTAGCCAGGTTTTTCTTGATGTTTGCAAATTAATCTTGCTTCTCTCTCATAAAAATCCATGCAGTAGAAACAAGTATTCAGCAATTCTTTGACAGGAGAGACTATTGTTTTAGAAGCATAGTGTTTTTTTCTTCAAATGATCTTGTTGACAAGAGAAAAACAATGCTAGAGTCACTCAGAATGCTTACTGCTACACGCCAAAAAATCCTTTATCCCTTGCAATATTAATGTGCTATGTTTCCATAGAGGAAAAGAATTTCTAACCTGTCATCTCCATGCCAGCTTCTATCTTTACTTCTCAAAAATGTTCAGCTATGGGTCAGTCCTTATAGGCAATTCTAGATCAGCTGTAAGCTCAAAAATTTGCTTTTGTCCTAACTTTGAGTATTCTTTGGACTAACATCCATTTTTAGTTTAGAAGTTTAAAACTTGTTACAAGTTTTCCATTACAACAGAGGATAAAAATAATCACCATATGTATAGTGTAAGATTTTAGCTGTATCCTTCTGACTTAGATTACCCCCAAAATAGATTGACATTATTAATTTAGTTATAAGTACTCAGATCATGGAGTCATGTTATGAACCATTACAATTTAAGACCAGAAAAGAACACTGTTCATCTGCTTTCAGAAAAAAAAAAAAAAAAAGGAAAAGAAAGAAAAAAAAAGAAAAAAAAAAACAACACACAGTGGATTGAGAGCAGTAGAACTGTTTTAAGTAAGTTTAATTCACACGACATGTTGAACATACAGCATGTTGAACCGTTATGCAAGTGTTTGTCCATTAGTGCTGACTGAAAATACCACTGAAAATGCAGGCACTGGTCTCACCCCAAGTCCTTCCCCAAGTGTATATTTGGCAGTCCTACCAGCACCGAGCATGAAGAAATGCCTATGATTCCAAAGATAGAAAAAAGCCCCCAGAAAGGTAGCTGTGCCCACTCCCAGATCCCACATATCTGCACAGTACAGCTACAAACCCACATCCCAGCTGCAGCAATGACAATCTCACTAAGATATATGGAGAAGTGAGAGGGAGATGGAGGGATTTTTTAGCAAAGCAAAAAGCAATGCACTTTCCACGGAAAGTACTGCAGTAATGCTCTTGAGTATAGATTCTGATTGCTTAAACAGCGGTGAGCCTTGCTGTCAGTTGCCTGCTTGCTAGCCTCTCTTCAAAGGCAAACAGGGATTCTGAATCTATACTTTCCTCTAAAAGCAGTTAGTGACATACGAAGAGATTTGATTTGTAAATGTCTGAGGCAATAGACTTCATCTTTGAAGTGTACAGAGAAAGGAAGCATGAAGTAGTTAATGGCACAGTTGTCTAGAGAAGAACCATGTTCTTTTCCAAGATCGCCACTTATCAGACAGATGAAACAGAAATACTTCTGTAAGAATTGTCTCAAGAAGAGTACAGAATATACACTCCTATATGCTTCTCAAGCATGTGAAGTCTTAATGAGTTTTCACTTGGCAATGAAATGTAAAGCTTTGCAGTCTGTCTTGCCACCTCCTCTGCCCCCTTTTATTTCCATATTTTAAAAAACTCCTATTCAAACAATCTGCTCTAACCTCATATGGTGGATGGAATATATAAGGAATCAGTAATTGCCTTTTGTTTTTAGTGCCTGGACATCCCAAAATTTGTATATGTAAGGTTTTCTGTGTCAGGAAGTAAGTGATAAAGAATCACCTTCAAGATAATAAATGTGCTTATCTGGACACTGGTAACGTGTTTTTATTAAGACACTGCTGTCATCAGAGTTTCACAGCTATGAAGTCTTACATGCAATTTTTAATTTGAATTTTTAAGGCATCAAGATGTTCTTTTGCTAACTCTCTAGAAAAACCCAGCACAAAGCAATAGGGAGGTAGACACTATTCTTACAAAGCTAAAAATTTGTGTATTGGGGTAAGTAGGAACTCTTTTTAGAAAGGGCTTTGGAAGCAAAGGGCTTCATTGTAAATTTCAAACCTCTCAGTTACTTTCACCCTATTCTGAAATCAGTTTTAAAAAACAAGAAAGGAAATAAAATTATAGACAAAATGCTAATATTTGAAAACCCTTTTTCATTGAATAATATTGAAAAATGTATAAAGCTGTAACCAGAGCTAGACAAAGAACTCAACATTTTCCTTTAATAAATCCCTCTTAGATATTGATTGCTATTTCTCTAAGAAGAATTTTGCTAGCTATCTTCAAGAAAATGTCCTTTGAGCATAAAACCAGTAGAGACCAATTAAGACACAGAATGTTTTCTGGCAACTTACATTCGACAGTCACAATTAAAATATTTTTAGCGCATCTTAGGAAACCAGATCATTCTGCAAATTGCATAGTCTGTTTCATGTTTTTACACATAAGTGGGCAGAAGACTCAGAAGAACTAGCTTTTATTTGTAAAATTGCTTTTTATATCCAATAATAAAATATGCAAATATATAAAATTTTTCCCTATCCCATGTTTAAGCTATTTGAAAAACCTCCCCACTTATTTTTTTAGATGTTAAGCCACTTTTAATTAAATCTGTTTCACTTATGAAATCAAGAGACCTCTCAAATCACCATTCAAATATTTGAAAATAAATTTCATAGAAATACAAAAGTTAAACTTGTGTAAGTTAATATTCCTTTCAACTAAATCAGAAGTACTTTAAATTACTGTAAGAAGTGAACTTAGATTATTATGATACTACACATACAATCAAAATTCTTTTTCAGAGTCACTTGGTAAGGTGGTTAGGGTCAGAAACATTTATTTTTCAATGCATCTTTCTTATGTTTTGAAAAATTGTATTGAGAGAAAAAAAAAATACCCTGTTTGGACAAAGATTGAAAAGAATTTTTTAAAAAGCATATTGCACTTTCCATTGCAGCAGTAGCAAAATGGTAAAACAGATCATAATCTCCTGGGCATGGGCATAGTGAGTAGTCTGACACTTTGAACAGCTAATTTGTCTGCTGCATTTGTCTAGCTCTAAATCCACACTCTGGAAGAGAATGTGGATATATTCTTTTTCCTGTTCCCTAAACTAGATTCTTTTTACTGTGTTCCTCACTGAACTTTATTCTGTCCTTCCTAATCTTCATTCTGTCAATGCCAGCCAAAGTCTCTTGGGTCCCCCACTTCCCCTCCTAAAATTTCAGTCTCCTCTCAGCCCTTTTTACTCACCTGCGAATTTGCAGTCCTCTTGAATTCTCAACCTTTAACTTCCATTCCTAACATTTCTGCTGTTACTTTTCTCCATTCCATCCCATTTCTCAAGAGCACAGTCAACTGCCAGTGGAAAAAAAAAAAAAAAAGTGTTTTTTTTCCTACAGTGCTGAAAAGTCTTAAGCTATCTCTAACACATAATACAAAGTGCCTTATCTCACCATGTCTGTTTTGTCAGCAAATGCCATAAAAGCTAAACAACCTTGTTTCTCCATTGGGCAACTGCTTCCTGTCCTTTTCTGCTACTCAGCCCCAAAACTAATGTTCCCAGACCAAGGTCACACCAGTGATTCCTTTGATACACTTATTTCCCTTCTACAAAGATCCTGCCCTATTCCCATCATCATTTTGATGTGTAATTTTTTTCCCAGTGAGTCAGCAGGAGATTACAGAGAGAACAAATTCCCAGTTCTAACCAAGAGCCATTTCTTTGCACCCCTCCTTCTAGCTCTAAGCATCACAGAACAGCTGTTACACTGCAGGATGGCATATTTCCAGTCCTTTCACTTTCCAAAGCTGTGGCTGTTGGTGCATGCTCAGTTAGTCTAAATGATTGTTCATTAATAGTCTGAGCATGTAGATGCTATGTGAGAACAGACAATATACAGCTAGCTCAGGGAAAAAGTTGGGAAAGGCTTGACTACAGTAACAATGTGGCTTTTGAGGACTGACCAAAATTCACATGATTTTAAAACTGGATTGGTTTGCATAGAAGAAGAAAAAGCATAGTAGTGCTAAAGGCCATCACATTAATTTTTTGCACCGGTCTAGTATTTTTAAAAAGAAAAGGTTCAAGAGAATAAGAGAAAAGTAAAATGCAGACTTAAAAAATAATAAAAATAGTCCAGAAGTACACCACTTCCTTAGGTTAACTCTCAGAGACATCTGCAACTGCTTTGGCTGAAATAATAAATAAAATGATGAGGGAAATATGTACGTATATCAGCCTAGAAAAGCCATTCGAATGGAAAATTGCACATAGCTGCTTGGCAAAGTTAGGAGCTAGCGAGAACTGGATGTTACTAAAAAAATGTCAGAAAACCTTAATGATAGCAATGCTGACATCCCCACCTAAAATGCGTACACTATCAAGGCAGCCAGCAAAAAAAATCTCTTCCTAATGAGATTTTCAGCTTTTGTAAAATGAAGTCTATTCTCATTCCCTTATGCTTTTTTTTTTTTGGGGGGGGGGGGCAGCGGGAGAAAAGAACCCACAAACCACACCATCTCTTGTGTATCTCCGTGACAAGCAGCCTTTATTTGTATTACCTTTTCACAGTAGGCTTTCTTCAGCAGAATCATAATGACCCCCAGGGAAATGTATCAGTTATTCTATCCCAATAGAATACATTTATGCCATATCATTCCTACTTTAAAAGAGGTTACTTATTGTCCTCAGAAGAACATTTCAGTTGCATTACTCTGACAGTGTCTCTTTCCAGATGGATTTTCATGCTCAAGAAGAGCTGATGACAATGCACTGTTGACAAGAAAATCAGAATTGTTTCCACAAACATTTAAATTCTGCCATACTAGAAATTACTCTGCAAATATCTATTCAAGTATCTTCAAAAAATAAAGCTACTTTCTGTGTTCAGAGATTTTAGTGGAAGGAGAAAAAGACTGAAAGTTGCTCACAAAAGTATAAGTTAAAAACAGTGAGGTAAAACTGGGCCTCCTAGAGCATTACTTTATCTGTGTCACTTTTACTTAAAAAATCTAACTTTACTAATTTTACTACTAAAAACTCTAACTTTACTTAAAAAATCTAACTAATAACTTGCGCTTTAATCTTTTTCTTTTTTTTTTTTTTTTTTTTTTTTTAATCACTGCCAGATACTTCTGAGAGTGAGCTAACTCCATAAGCAGGGCAACCTAATGTTTTATATCAGAAGACCAATAGACAAGAAAGAACGAAGTTGAATCCCTTCTCAATTTCACTACAGATTTTTAGGACTACTTTTTTTTTTTTTTTTTTTCATTAACTGTTTTTATCATTAACTGTCAAAAAATAGGGATTAGCAACTTCAGAAAAGTCAGTGACCCTAAATGTACTAATTTTAAAATGTTTGAGGAATATTTAGAGAGAGATGGGCCTCCCCTGCAAAGCTTTGTATATATCACTGCAGTAAAGAAAAGTCTCTTTCCACTTTCATTATTTTGGCAGAAAAGAGAAGCAATTGGGAACGGCTCTGTAACCATAGTAACATATGCCCATATTTTTTCCCAACAATTTCTGAGGCACTGCAATTTGGATTCTGCATTCTGAGGATAAAGTTTGTGTCAAGGAAAAGAACAGAATAACTATTTTGTTGCAGTGCCTCATGACAACTTTTTTTAAAGTGCTATTTTTTCTATCAAATCACCACTGATTTAATAATCATTGATCAGGTGCAGATGACTATACAAATCACTAAGTTGTTAACTGGCATGATTCACTACCTGCAGAAAAGCCACCTATTGTCCTCAGATGACCTGCCATGAAAAATACAAACAGGGCTCTGCACTGACAAGGCAGAACCTAAAGGGGCTCAAGGGGAATGATACACCAGGTAGCATGTTTCTAACGATGAAATATTTCAGTTTCTTTCTGTACCCTGGCTGAAACACAAATGACTCTGTAACAAGTAGATGTAACAAGCTATTAGGTCTCCTGAGCTAATCATCTGCTAATGTAAAGGCAATAGGCCCAAAGTAAGTTTCCATGCTCAAGTTGCTAAGACTTTCTCTGTCAATAGCTTGCATATAATGAAGTCTCCAATTATACCTCATTGCAAACTGTAATGACTACAAATTACAGCAGTAATTGTATTATACAGCAAAGTGATTTGATTCATTGCTTACAAGGTATACTTAATAAGCTGAAGTAAAATTATTTCTGTATTTCATCTTCAGAATCTATTTTTCCAAAGAACAGTTTTCTGGGACATCTTTCAACCAATATCTCATTGCTCAGACTGCCACAGATATTTAATGTTTTTACTGAGGTGAGTCTGGTAAGGTAAGAATCAGGGAGCAGCACAACCATCAGGAGATAAAATGCAGGGATGAATAAAGATAAATAGACAGTCCTGTCTAGCAGAGAGCTCTTTATTTTTCATCTGTTGATGAGCATGGGTAGGTAACTGACTAAACAGATTGAGAGTTTCTGATAGGTTACAATATATTTTATGTAACAGTTTATTTTAATCATAAATGCTATGTAATGAATTTATTGTCATCTTACAGTCAAACAAAATAAATTTGTGAAATGAAGTATTTGTTGGAAAGATGAGGTTCAGAGAAACAAAAAAATCAGTTTTCTTCAGTAACTGTTTTGCTTGCTGTTTGTGTATTAATAGAATGATCTCTTTAATCAAAATGCAGATTCAGCTTGCTCTTTAGTATATCTTTATTATATCAAAGACTACGAAAATTAGGTAATAAGCCAAGATAGCAATTGACTCTGTTTTGGAATAAACTAAATAACACCTGAGAGCTTTACCAGGTTGTCTTTTGGAGCGATCTGGAAAAACAATGTTCAGCATCTTCAGATGAGGATGTTGGCAGCCATAGTAGTCTACTTTTCTTTATCCTAAATGTATGTTTTGATAATGTGAACAATACCATTTTAAAATGTTAATATGAATTCCCAGTGAAAAGCCTCTGTTTTTCCTCAACCGTCTCTGCAGTTGCAATTAAAGGGGGAGAATAATCTGGACGTCATACTTGACATTCTTGTTATACTTTGAACAGAAGCACATAACTGTGAAGCCAGGAAGCATTTTTAATAATTGAAAGAACTTCATATTCATGTAAGCTGCACATAAGAAACATATATTTTAGAATGCTTTTCATCCCAAGAATGAGGTCAATAAATTCTTAATTTAATAAGGATTCTTTCTTTTCCCCATACACAATTATATTTAAAACATATTACAGCTTCAGGTCATACTTTTATGCAAATGAAAGTTGGTCCTTTTTTTTAAATTATTATTTTAAATAAATATGTTTCATTTTAGAGATGTGGTGTCATTAATTATGACTTAATTGATCTGTCTGACTAGAGTTCCATTTGCATCAACAGTTCAGGAAAAAAGTCTTTGCTTGTTGAATTTTGATTACAGCTATGTATTAGCAAGAGAGATGCATGTTCTCATAGTAGTTGTTTGCTTATTTTACAAATAATAATTAAAAAATTAGGTAGTGTAATTATTAATTAGAATTATTATTGCAAATCTCCTACTTCCATATGTAGACACATAACTATTACTTTCTATTCAGTAAGTAAAAACCTAATATGCACAAGGGAAGGTAAAGACAAAAATTCTCATTAAAAAAAACAAGCTTTTAAAATCATGAAAATCAGCATTACTCTAATAGTTGACATTAGAAGGCAGCGTATAAGTCAGTTAATATACATTCAAAACTCACTTAACCTAGGCTGTATTTTATCATGTATATGGAAAGAATACCCTTCAGTTTTTATACCTGAAAGTCTACACCAAGCATTTGATATCACCGGTTTTGAAATATTTCATTTATTTTCACAAACACGTGAAGCCATGTTATCTTCCAGACCCAAATAATAAAAGATAGAAAATATGCAATTGCTTGAACATCTTACACATCTTGGTGATGTTGAAGACTAAGTCCCATGAATTACAGTCACTTAGACACAATAAAAGAGCTTGTAGGGTCAGAAAACTTATAAACGTGAAATTGTTTTATGGCTTATTAAAATTATCAATAATACAAGTGTCAGGGAAATGGAATGCACTCCTAGCATGAAAACCACATCATAAATGTCTGTAAATATTAAGGCAATGCAAAAACCATAAAGCAATACAATTCCCTTATTTGTAATCAGGGACAAGTAGTTCATCTCATTAGAACACTCCTAAATCTATTCATGTGGAGACAGCAGTAAATACATACCCGTGCCTTGTCAGTGAACTTATGTTGCTTACTCCAGGAAGCAAAAATTCATCTTTTTCTTCACTGTGCACTGCTTGATTTTAGAATAGGGCATAACTGAAAATTTAAATAGGTGTCACAGAAGAATTTTGTGCATTGTCTACTCAGAGCTTTTATTCACTCACTTAAAAGCTGCAGCATCCTGGTTTTTGTAGGACTACATTCAACGTATAGGCTGAAACCAAGTGCAAAAGTGTCTTTTTTCTTCTATTCTAGTACATATTAATTTTGACAGCAATGTAAGAAAGTGTTTTCAGCAGTTGAAAGAATATAGATTTTGGCAATTTTCTACATACTTTTGTACTGATCAGTATTATAATAATAACTATTGCCAGCTAACAAGTAAAGTCTGCTCATAATTCAGTGGTCTTAGATAAAAGTTTTTGGCATTAAAATAAGTGAAACATAAAGCCGAGATGCATGAAAACAGAAGAAAACAAAAACAATACCAAGCAAGAACAACAAAAAACAGCAACAAACAAACAATCCTGCAATTGACAAAAAGAAAAACAGATGAACAAAAATAAAAACCAAGACCCTGCTCTGCAACATAAATCGTCTCTTCATCTCAACAGCTCAGTTTAGTACTAAATGGCATAGGGATAGTTCTCCCAGTTGAATGTTTCTCCCTTCATAACACAGAGATGAGAATCTCCTTGAACATAATTCAAGTAATTGTCAATCTTCATCTATTTTTGTTGTTAAATGTCACCACTATGAGACTAACAAAGCTGTTAGCTAAAGCAATTTTATACTAGCAAAAACAGCCATTCAAAACATTACAGTACATTCAAAACTTGTTTTTAAGGTCATGTTAGCAAAAGGTATTTTCTTCCATTTAAACTCACAAAATACAAGGCACAACACAAAATCCAACTGAAAGTCAGGATTTTGAACACCTTGACATACAGCAAGCTTCCAACAACAAAAGTATCTCACATCTCACAATGAAGACATTGTGTTGAAGATGCTTGTGTGCTGATGATTATCTCTGCCTTTTGCCAGCTTTTTTTTCCTCCTTCATGTTCTTCATTGAATTAATGGAAACTGAAAAGACTAAACAAAACCTACACAAAAACATGAAAGTTGAGCTAAACACTGGTCATCTTGTTGCTCTGATTTGACAAATTGATTCAACGGAATTTGAATTTCAATAGAAATTCAAAATACAAGTTTATGGAGATACATGCCTTCATTTCACTTGTTTGCAAAAGAAATCTCTATAACTTTACTAAACATTATAAACGTTTCACTGCTGACAACCCTCTTCAAAAACCAACTACTATAATTTTACATGCATCTACATAATACCAGTTGATTAAGTTGTCAGAAATTTAATTGCTGCTTGCTTCAGAAATCAAAAATAAAAACAGAGCATTCACCTCATATAAGATTTTGACACTGGAGTAAAGAAACAGTTAAATGGCCAACCTGAAATGTGTGCTATTATGAGAACTTAGCCTTCCCAAATGTTATTTCAGTAAGATGCCACGCCTCTCCAATCTATTAGATATGTCTATTCGAAGGATATTGATATTTATCTCAGATACATATTGAAAGAACATACGTAGAACACAGCAGAATCTTTATACACAGAAGTGCCATTACTTGTAGACTGCTGTGCAGTTTCCTCTCAAAATAATACATATTTTTTTGTATTGTATTATCTGTATAACTTCTACAGTAAGACCAAAGTTTTGGAGCTGAAAGGGAGTTCTACTGAGAAATACTACTAATACAGAACATCCATAAAGCCAAAGAATAAAAGAGTAGTTTGAATTAATTTGTTTTCTCTTGAAAGGAATATGTATGAAAAGTGCTGGAGGACCACTTTTAAAATAAAACTTCAAAATATCACAGAAAGATAAAAGTGATCAATCCACTCTTATGAAATGATCTTGTCTAGGTTAAGTAAATTTATCCATGGCAAATCAAATAACACATATACCAGCTTAACACCGCACTAATCGACAATAATTGGCCATGAAAACAGCTGCACCAAAGCTTCCAAATCCAAAAAAACTTATTCCTATGAACTGGTCTTCCTAAGATCAGCAACCAGATTAAGAAGACATAAATCAGCTTTTGAAAGACAATTCTAAAATAAGAACAAAGAAAAGTTGTCTAGAATGATTTTATAATCACAGCGAGAATTCTGACATTCTTTTCTCTTTGAAAGAGCAGCTTAAATTGCCTGAGATCTACCATTTTAGAACATTTGATTTCTCTATTATCATCTTCATACTCATTTACAGTAATTGTCATGGTTCAGAAAAAATACGTGATAAACAAGGATATGGATTTTCTTCATGAAAAAAAGGTATTGCATAGTCAAGTGAATACTAATATAGCAGTGTCTCCACCTTGCTTTGCAATGAATTTACTTCCCTCACTGAAAGCTGTCTTTGCAGTGTAGGCTGACTTCACAAGGAGAATTAATGATACTCTTATTAAGCTTATTAGGACTCCCCATGTAATGAAAAGGAGAAAATATCATCATAATTTAGTACTCTTTAAGGACTTTATCTTCGTCAAAGCCTGATTTCTTTCTTCCCTTACACTTCAGCTGTGCATTCTGATAGCCAAAAATGGTTAACACATTTCTTTTTATTATTTATAGATTTAATGTAAAGTCACTGAAACTGATGCAAAACCTCAACTTCCATTTAAAATCTAAGACTGTATGCTGTTATTTCCTTTGTGCAGGTCATATTACCTCTAATTCTATATTTGTCTGGGAAAGGCAGCCTATGTCATTGGAGTTTCTTAGTTCTTCTTACTACTGTGTTAGTGGCAGAGATTAGACGAGTGTAGCTGGAAAGAAAGTGGGGATCATATTGGTCGTCTAGTGAATGCAACTCTATCAATTATTCATAAAGCTGTGTTGTGATGAATTTGAACTACAGAACTATGTAAAAAGAGCATATTCTTGAAGGAGGTTTTTATAAGGAGCATATTGCTGTTGAGTATCCAAATGGCTCAGCCACTGCACAGCTTTTCTTTAGGCAGAATAAAATTCTAATATCAGAGTTATTAGTAGAAAGGCTTCAGAAATTTGAGGAAAAAGAAAGATTCTGAGAGGGTAGAAGGATGTTTCTTTGAAGGGCAACAAAACCAGTTTGGTTAAGTAAGGGGTAAACTGCAGAAGCTTCATTGCTTCTGATAGGAATAAGAACATCTAATGCTGGGGAGTGGTTTTGAAGAAGAGAGAACAATTTGAAAAATGAACATGAGATTTTACTTACAGTTTATGTACAGCAATTATACAGTCACTTTGAAAACAGCCAGTTTTAATGCTTCTGTGCTCTATTTGAGACAATACAAAAAACTGTGCATTCCTGTGCGAAGTTGCGGTACAACTTGAAACTTTGGAGCAATGATGCATGCTGTACTGAAATAATGAAAATATAATCAGTAGCAAGGATCATAACTTTTATCAGTTTAAACAGTCAGCAAAACCTCTCTCCAGCCAGATTTGTAAAAATACTGCAAACTTTCTGTGCATTTGAGGACATTTTAACATGCCAAGCTCTTTCTTCATTTGCTTCTATATATTAATTTTTTCCAAGTCCTAAAGGGCTAAAGCATCTACTGGAACAGCTAAGAGGTTTATCTCATTAGCACTACATAGATTATACTTAGATGAAAGCTTGTGAAAGAGCAGAACGGGTATAGAAAGGGAATGCTACAGCATGATTCTTGGCATGGTTTTGACCCTGAAAATATTATATAGAAAAAAAAAATACTTCATTTCTGAAAAATTTACTTCTTGCTACAGCAAGATTAACTTTGATGGGATGAGAGGGGAGGCTCAAGATGCATTAATATTATTACAGACATCAAGGTATCTATTAAAGTACAACTTTGATGAATTACTTCTAAAAATAGTATTGATGCAGGTAATCAATCTTACAGTTTTGTCAAAAAGTGGCTCCCCCCCAACAGATATTGATTTTGATTGCCTACACTAGCACTGTGTTTAAGAATAATAAAAGGCATTTCACTCACTGCAGACTCTGGTCACTGACATCCTGAGTCACATGCAACAAAAAAATGCTTTTTTTTAAAATGTATTTCTTATTTTTCCTCTTCTGTCTATTACACAGCAATTGTTGTTCTACTTATTTTTCTGATTATAGTTTACAGTTCTATTTTGAACTAACACATAAATTTTAATTTTCACAACAGCAGCAGTTCCCAAGCAAGTTACATAGCTAAAAAAAGGGGAGAAAATAGAGAATGATGTGCACACTATGAAATAATTCATTTTTTCTACGAGCTATAATGTTGATACAATAAATATGGGAGATAATGTTATCCCATGTTAATTATATGCTGTTGTTTTAAAAAGTTAAGTAACATTTCAGTAACACAAGATGACTTCAACAGTATTCCCAGAAAATGGCAGCAACATTGTGTGAAAACCCTGACAAAAATTGATGCTAGCAGTTTTGAGCTCTGACTGTGAAGTTGAAAATTACAACCAGTACTTACCTGCAATGAAAACAGTTATGGCCTCACTGGCAGAAAAATCCAGAGGCTCAAAGAAACTCAGTCTTATTCACCCAAATTTGTATTAAAGGTGAGGTATCAAGGTCTACAAAATGCAGTGTATTCTTTCTTTATAGGAAGAACCTTCGTAGATTTCACATGTATGCATTTCTCCATAATCCTACAAGTTCCTTCATACCTATCTAAAAAGGAAACAAAATAAAACCAACCAACTAACAAAAAGAAATTAAAAATCTCTGTAAGCCAGATTTGCTACACTAGGATATATGCTTGAGATAAGAAAGAATTTTAAATTCCAGTATCACACAGTCAAATAAATTTTGATATTTATTTACTGGAGATATCTATTTAGCAAATCTTTCATTTGAAGACTTGAATGTTTTTGGTTTATTCAGGACCAAAGTCTTTCTGCTGGATTTAATGAATAATATCCTGGAATCTGTTTAATTTGCTTGTGAAATTGTTTGTTCATGGCACGTAAGACATTGGAAGAAGTACTACTTAAAATTTCCTCAGAGATTCAGACTCTTAGAAAAGATGGAAAAACTAACAGAATAATAGGAATATAGCTGTGAGGTAATAGCAGAGTAATAATGTAAACTTCAAATTAAAAAAAAAGAGGTTTTTGAAAAGGACAAAGCAATTCAGAATTAGATATTCTTCTTAAAACATCATCCTATCTTATACAAAAATTTTAAGGTGTCTAGAAATATGGAGATCTTGTTAAAAAAAAAAGTACAGTGTTCCCATGTTATAACACATATAGTGTCAATATTAAAGGATATGTATTGTCCTAGACAATACAGATAACTTCCATTCTAACTTCACTGAATTCAGGCTTTCATCTCAAGCCAGACCTGCGCTGCACATTCCTTCATATCACTTGCAAACATTTCAAGCCCCTGTGAATGGTACTTTCCGGAATCTCATTATAATAGATTATGCACATTTTTTATGTTGCCTGAGAGAACTGCATATTTTAATACGAACACATCTCATCAAGAAATACTAGATCTGCCAGTTTTACTTTATCTACCCTTCATAGATCATTTCCCTTCTGAAAAGAACTGAAAGGAGATTTTAAGTGATTCTAATAAAGGAAGAAATCCAGCAGCTGGAGCCAACTGTTAAAAAATTTGAAGTCCTATTAATTTTTTATCACTTATCAAAAAGGACACAGTTCTGTGTAGATTATACAGGCATATTCAAATAAATTTAGGAAAAAAGCTTCAGACATTCTTCTCAGAATAATTTTAAGTAATGGATAATGATGCCTGTGGAAAGATAAGCGAGAAAGGAATTGCTAAGAAAAATCTATTTTGATCAACCGGCTAACTACACAACTGTGTAAAACACATGCATTTTCATTTCTCTAAGAACAGGTTCAACGAAGCATTAAAGAACATATTACCACAGAGACAGCTGTATTCTAGCATACCAAATCAGGAGACATACAGGTTACTTTCCTGATTTATGTATCCCATAGCATCTTCCTGCCAAGGCTGAGTCCCTTGACAGAGAGAGCAGACTAATTCCAAAGACATATGCTATACTTCATCTTTTCTCAAAATCTCAGGCCATTGTGATTGTGGTAGAATCTGACACAGAAACTGAAAGATTTATAGTGTTAAGTCTTGCACAGCTAGCACAGATTTGCAATGAACAAAGCAGCAATTATTTCACACAATTACTAATTGGATCACAAAAGCCAAATCAGTCTGTTTACAGTGATGAAACCCCACAAAAATTAAATGGCAAAAGATCTTTATTCTAGATTATTTACCTTTCTCTTTAAATTCTCAGCACACAGAATATAGGATATAAAATTTTTATGTTCTACAGCTGGGATCCTCTTTTCCTCTTTCGAAGGTTTCCTTGACAAAGAACTAATACCACTCACTGTCTGCATGCATCTAGTCAGTGTTCACCAAAACCTGAACTGCACCTCAGAAAACATCGCTGCTAAATAGCAAAAGTTGTGGAATTACTCCCTAACATCAAGTTAAAAACAAACAAACAAATAAACAAAAAAGCCCACCTTGAAATGACAAATGAAAGTTCTAGATCCCTTGGTACATGAACAAAAATGTGCAACTGGTATAGAAATAAATGAAAATAAAGTTAAAATCACATTAAAAAATAGCAAGAAACAGTAATCACAGTCAGGTTGACAACAGTTAATTTTTCAATTTCTAGTCTAACTGAAGATCAATACAAACCTAGATAAAAGAGCAATGGGCTGCAGCTTACACTGAAAATGTTTAGTGGCACATCCTCTCACGAACAAAAACATTTTTCAGTCCACAAAATACATAAAAAGAAAATGTGGTCCACTTCAGTCACAAAGTGCACTGTTGAACCTACAAAAGACTCAGATGGATCCCAAAAGTAGGAAAAAATGTCCTGGACTTGTTCATTGGTAAAAGTCTTGTTTATGCTCTGACATGTAATTTATGTCATATAGAGGACAGAAACAAAGTTATAAGCCTTAGTAGAGACTCATATTAGGCTCAATATGGTGGTGTCTTGTCTAACGCAGGCCAGATCAAGGCAAAGCGATTGATGTAGGCAGTGCCCTAGAGATTCTGTGTTTCCTGTTGCTGTTTAGTGTCAGTTTGTTGCTACACATAGGAATTGAGATTCTTTTCACTATTCAGCAATTCTGAGGTGCTACCTCTGAACCTCAATTACTCAGAAAACATCCCCACAGGACGAGAATCTGGCTGATCTGAGATATTCAGCGTAGTGCCTTGGTTGCTACGGGTCTGAGGCAGACCGGGCACGAAGGGAAGCTAATGGGTGATATTTGACAGCAAACAGCCTTCAACAACCTGATTTAGCTGTCATGGTAACCCTGCTTTGAGCAGGGAGTTTGCCTAGGCAATGTTCAGAGGGCCATTGCATTCTGAACTGTTCTAGGACTGCACAATATGTACGGAGGTTAGTCCTGAGCACTGAAGGATTTTCAAAATGTCATCTAATGCATAGGGCAATCGGATCTCATTTCCAGAGGTATCTGAAATTAAGATCAAATAAATTGAAAAGTTTTGAAGCTGTGCTAGGAAAAGAAAATTTAAAAAAAATTGAATGTCATGATCACCAGATTAGATTCTCTTTCAGCTAGTTCTTTGTGCTACCTTACTAGAGATATTTTTCTATACAACCTAAATAGGAAATTAGCACTGACAAGCTAATTGTTGCCTGTTCAGTCTACATATAAATATCATGGTATAGACAGAAGTCATTCATTTGAAAAACCATTTTGAAGTGTTTTACAAGACAAGCAAATAGTAAGATTGATTTTGGGAAGTTTCAAAATCTTAAATAGGTTTTACTTAAATAGAAGTAAACAAATACCACACATTGCATGATAAATGTCACACAAATCCCTCAGAGAAAAAGGGGAATGGAGCAAAATATCACTCTTTTTTTTTTGGACACACTGTTTTCTGATATCCTTGATTATTCTCCTACAGAATTGCTTTGCAGCCTCCCACTGATACATCTCACAGGAACTTCTCACCCACAACACACACCTTGTAAAAGGATTTTATTAAAAAAGGCTTCAACTGAATACAAAGTAACACAGCAGACTGTGAATTCTGGTTATAAAAATCAGTAAAGAGGAATTCATCATGTGTACGAACTGTTTGCTGACTTAAGTATCACTTATTTTAGAATCATAGAATCATAGAATCTTCTGAGTTGTAAGGGACCTTTAAAGTTTATCTAGTCCAACTCCCCTGCAGTGAACAGGGACATCTACAGCTCAACCAGATTGCTACGAGCCTGATCCAGCTTGATCTTGAATGTCTTCAAGGATAGGGCTTACACTGTCTCTCTGAGCAACCTGTTCCAGTGCCTCTCCACTCTTATTGCAAGACTTCTTCTTTATGTGCACTGCATAAATTTCTTCCTTATAGAACTGTTTCTAGTAAAACCTCCATCCTATAAAATGCAGACTATGCAAACACTTTTAGAACATTACCTACCCATCTCAGGGCAAAACCAAAATCAGTGTAAAATCTCATGCAACGGGAGTACCAGTTTAGGGAGAAAACAGTAACAACAACATGAGCAAAACAGTCATTCAATGCTTTTTCATGCCAACAGTCTTCAGCTGTGATTCTCACAAATTCAAAGATAAAATCAAGTAACCAATTATAAGGCGAAATACACATTTAGCAGATAAAATGGATAAGAAGTGTGTTAAACAAAACAAACTGACAGTGCAGCAGAACCCCACTGAAGGCTGATCTATGTAACTATATATTATTGTAACAGATATCTTACCCACGCAAGTATATGGCCCCTTAAGATGATGCTTTTTAAGATAAAATTCCAATAGTAGGTGCACATATGTCAAAAGCAGGTTAGAGATTTTCATAATTATTACTCCCTCAGATTGTCATTTTCTTCACTTGCAGTCAAATGATATTCAAAATAGGGTCTGAAATACTTTCATATGATCTAAAGTGCTGGAAAAATGCTTATTGCCTCTCTGATCTCCAGAAGTGAGTGCCCCCTTTAGTAAGGACAAACAACAAGAGCAAATGCCTTTTAATTCCTGCATAGGAGGTAATGAATCAGGAATCAAAAATGAAACAAACAGAAAAAAATATATATCCCAAAGAAACAAAACTAGTGTGGCATTGTGTTTTCTGAAATTTGCTAATGCTGAAGAAAGTCTAGAAAAGAGAGAGAACCAGTCATTGTATTTTTAATCACTTATAGCCATCTCAGTGGTTGGCAATGAGTGCTTCCTGCACTGCTTACTTAATGGCTTCCAGCAGCAACCTGAAAAAGTGGAACTTCAGAAAGATTTAAGACATATGAAATTGAATGACAAGAACACTGTGTGTGGTAGCTTGTGATTTAGTGAAATAAAAACATCCCTGAATATAGCTGTAACAATCACTCAAGACAACAATTACAAGAAAAACCTTTTTAAATAGCTTTTACAGAAATCTCTGCAAGGCTTCTCTGCACGTACACATATATGTGATCCATACTCCAGATGCATGAAACTGAATTAAAAAAATGAATTGATTTACTTGCGAAGAAAAGCTTTCTTTTCTTGTGAAAAGTTACTTTATTTTTAGTAAAAGAATGAGCTTGCAGACAGAGACTGCATTTACTTGAATTCTGAAACAATCTAAATAAATTGACCAGTTAGAAATTTCCTCTGTAATTCTGGAAATGAAATCACTTCCTTAGTTTGCAAAAAGGCTTAGATGAGCTGAGGAGTTCTTTGGAACAAAATAACATAACGTTCATTTTGCAATTTACCAGATTTTCAGCTTCACAAAAAAACTTCACCTGGAAAAGAAGAATGTTCTGTTCATTTTTTATACCTTTATTTCAACATGATCTACCTTAGGTATTAGATGTTCCAGTTTTCCATAGATCATCTGCACCTTTGTAACATTAAAAAAAAAAAATTGAATTTCATATTTAAAATCTTCCCACAAGGCTTAGCTGCTTGTGAAACACATTTGATTGCTTCACTTTCTTACCTTCTAGAGGTTAATATTAGTTTTTGCTATCTACAGCTGTTTACAACCTGTGCTTTTTTTTCCTATTGATGGGAAAGAAATACAATTGGCAGAATCATTCCAGTGAAATGCTTTAGACATCCCCAATATTACCTGATCAAGTACATCTTGGAAGAGATCAGTGAAACAGATTAGAAAAAATGGGAGCTCCTGTGCTTCAAAGCCTAAAATGCCTGCAGGGATTATGAAGTTTACCACCTCTGAGTTTGGACATATTCTCTTATCTGATCTCAAGCTCTTTTGACAAAGCAAGGAAGATACAGAAATGAGCTAAATGTACTGTGTGTCAGCCATAAAGATTCCTATCAGGAAGTACAGTAAGCAAAGATTTCATTGACAGTGTAGGTATTTGGATGATACGGCCCACACCTAGTTCCGCTTTGAAGCAAAGTTGCAATTATTTCTGGCCTTTTAATATGGCACAATGACACAAAAGAAGCATACGCAGATATAAAGACGGGTCTGGTACAATATACTGGATTTCAGCAAATTGTGGAGGAGGAAGAACTAAAGGTTTATTTAAAGATATGTCTGGAGTATCTCTATGAAAGATGCAATTATATTTCAGAAATAGCATTTTCTTTAGTTACTGAAAGTAACAAAAAGAGGCAGTAATAAAGCGCGGTAATACAGAAGTACTCTGAATAATACATACTTCATTTGCTAGTAGTTTCAATATATTTAGCTTTCTGTACCTATATCTAACACACATGAAGTCATATCTTCAGAATATTCTTTATTGGAGACTTGTTACAAAAGTACATTGTACTGCATGTCTCACGCATCAACTATTTTAGTGGAGTAGGACAGTCTTTATTATGAATTTCATTATTTCTAACTTGTATTTTCACTAGCCTTCAGTGCCAAACACTTAAAGGCTTTTCTTGTCAGCTTTACCAGACAAGTTTACTTGAGATATCACTTTTGTTGTAGCCAATGAGCTTAAATCTCCACCAGAGTTCTTGCCCTGTGTAAGTACTTCTGTGAGTATTTAATAGAATCATTAGTTGAAAATGTACAATAACTACTATTAGACCCATTCTGATCTTGAAGAGCTGTCAGCTGTCCTGAACACATTCAGCTTAGAAAAATATAGGATAACATAGATTTTTCCCATCTTTTGACTAGGGGAAAATTGTGTGATTTTCAATTATGCTATGGAATACAGGCTATTTAACTCCACTGTTATGTGCATAGAGAAGAATACTTCAGAAGAGCCCTTTGGCTTTCACAATATCATTTCATGCCTGAACAGACTTATTTTAAAGAATAAAGAATAAAATACATCAACTACCATATACGTAGTTATAAGCTACCTCTGTTTTTAGGAAGAAGCTTCAAACAATGATCATCTTTAAAAGTATATATATTATGTTGTTTTAATTATTAATTCTATTAATATATTTTTATAATAAATCTGTTAATAATCTACTTTTCTCTGCAACTGGTGGAAGTATGTTTTTGCATTATCTTTCCAGAGTTGGGGTTAGTATTATAAACTATGTGTATTTTATAAATACTGTCATCTTTTTCTTCTGAAGTTGAAACATTATGTAACTTTTCAAATGACAGCAGTAAAGCTGCAATGTCAATCATGTGCACTGAGATGACAAATCTAGACTAAATTCGTGTTCCTGTAAGCCTTCTATTACTCAGAGATTAGACAAATCCAAACCTTGATTTTTCCAGCATCTCAGACTTCCATATCCACATTCACTGGATATGTTGTCTGAAAACATCTGATGTCTTTGTGTTCTGTGAAATCACTTTGTTCCCTTCCACAATTTATTTCAGTTTATGTAAAATGAGCAGTATTGATATTGTTTTCCATAATCAGTATTAAAAAACTGCCTCCACTTGAGCACATATTTCCCCTTCGCGTCATCCCTAAGACATTCTCAATGATGGAGTAAAACATTATTGCAGCTTGGAAGAGGAAGAATGGTTCAAGTCCCAAGTGAATTTTACAGACAATGAATTTTACAGAAAGACTTGCACTATGCCTTTACCATAACTCAATCACCATATTGTTTGTGAAACAGTAGTTAGGTTAGTTTATGTTTATTTGAGGAGGCTATAATAGGATTTACTGAAAAAGTCCACCACTAAGGAAATAGTGAGTCGTGACTCTAACTAAATGCTATTAGTATGTATTACGTTATTAATTGCAAACTAATAGTTGTAACAATCTCATACATTTTTGGCATAAATATTTTAATATCCTTAGAATATCACATCTAAAGTACCTTCAAACTTAATGCTCAGCCTCCTTACTTCACTAAATCCACTAGCTATGCTAAAATGGAGTCAGAACTATAAGAACTGCCTGTGTGAGGAAATGCAAGAACTTCAGTTATGAGGACTGCTCCAAAAGTAATGTGTCTTATTTTATTTTATTTTTATTTTTAATGCCTCCCATGATGTCAGAGGCAGATGGTGCTGGTATGGCAGTAGAGGCTGAACCTTCCTACCAGTATTCCATTATATTTTGTTGCTATATGACAGATGGCAGCAGAGGGGTAATCTGACAAAATGGCGTCTGACATGGAAATGCATATAAAAGTGTGAAACTGAATTCCTCCATGTCGAAAAAATGGCACCAGTTGACATTCACTGATGCTTGCTGAACCTTTACGGAGACCAAAGAGTGAATGTATTACTTTAGTCATAACCAGACAAGACAAAATGAGCTTGAAAGCTATTCTTGCTTTTACCTCAAATATTTCTTACTGGTTTATAGGCTTATATTAACCTCACCTCATGCATAACCAGTCTGCTGCTTTTTCACTAGATTTAATTTGTAGTCCCGCTCTGTCTTTAGGATGCTTTGATGCCTTTTATGTTCAAGTCTTAAAACATGCATAGCCAGTCTTCATGGTGTAGTTATTCTGAAAACCTTCCTTGATATCTTTATATGATTATTGTGAATAAGAAAAAAGAAAAAAAGCTGTAAACTCTGCTTTAGAAATATTTGTACTGATTTTTTTCAGGCAGTGTTTCCGCAAATTGCTCCTACTGACAACAGAGATTGTATTTTCTCTCAGAAAGCATGATTTTTTCTTCCCGCTCAAATTTGCTTATAATGCTCCATAACTTTGCTACAGACATTCTCCCTTAAGCTATAACTGGTATCAGGACTTCTTATGATATCAGTAGTGACTGTGGTATTGCTCAGAAAAATTATGAGAGAAACAAAGGAACTTGTTATGCTTTGGTCAGTTATTTTAACCAGGTGGGCAGAACATCTGGTTCATCTCTGTAGGGACATTTCTTTTTATTCATAAAGTATTTCTGACATTTTGAAGTCTTTATTGAGCAAGAAGCATCACAGAATCACAGAATTGTAGGGGTTGGAAGGGACCCCTACATCTAGGCCATCTAGTCCAACCTTCCTCAAGCATTGAAAGAGTACAAAAGAAGTGCTCTTCCTAAGCAGTTTTTGTCTTAGTAGAAGTAAACTTCCAGGTTTTTAGAATAAGTTTTTTGGTGTTTCTTTTTCTTATCCTCCAGTGATATCTTTCAGACTTTGCCCAAGTATATGTTTCTCCTAGGAAGAAGAAAAAAGGTCTCATAAAGTTACTGACTGCACCCATTGGTTTTAAACAAACAAAAAAAAAAAATGGAGGAAATATTTCAAGTGTCCTTCACATTCTCTTTCACTATTTATAGTTCAGCAAATTACTTATTAATTAACAGTAAAAGTAACTGGATCACTTAAAAACAAACACTGAATCACGGTTAAAAACAAACAAACAAAAAACAAAACAAAAAAACTTCACAACATTTTACTTCAAAAATGTAGAAAGTGTTTTCCTAATGAAAAAAATGTATATTTTTCAATTTCATGCATGTAAACAGAAGAAATTCTTTCCACGCAATTTATTTCACTCACTTTTAACAAAAAATGTCACCAAACATCATTTACAGCTACTAGTAATAACTTTACAAGTCATGGGTGTAGTACTCAACAAGAAGGTTTATAATAACAATCTGTGGGCCCTGACTTGCAATCAAATGTACAGAAGAGAGGACTGTGCTGATAATTAAAGCAGAATTAAGGTGACAGGAGTTGCATCTGAAACAGGGACAGCTCTGAGAGCTGGTTCTGCTTTACGCTATGGCCTCCCATGAAGGTCTTGTAGCATTTAGTTCAATGCATGCTTGTGCAAGCAGTTACTGCCCATTCAACATGGATCTTTTGACCTAACACTGAAAACTTTACCACTTATTAAAGTTTCCATGTATATTTAGCTGCTGGAATAGCACAACAGGAAGGACAGGACTGGGCTCAGTGAGCAAGGAGTGAAACACACTGCCACCTTCTAAGGAAACAGCTGCTGATTTAGAAAATGCAGTACGCATCTTGTGGCATTTTCATAATAAATAGAAAATTAAAATCATTGAAATCTGAACACACACACACAAAAAAAATTCCTTCATGTTGGTGAAAAGTGTAAGTTGGCAAAAAAAAAACAAACAACCACCATCAGATTTGGCTTGTTTGTTTTGTTATTGTTGTTTGTTTGTTTGTTTGTTTGTTTTTAAATTTGGATTCTTCCCCTCTGCAACAGCTCAGTACCATCACACTGCAACCACAGCTTAAGATATTTGGAGCTCAGGACCCTTACGAATGCCTTCGCACACCTGAGGCTTTGAAGAAGGCACAGCTGCAGCTGCTTTTCTTTCAGGGTCCTCACAGCGCTCAGAGCGCATGCAGAAACTTCTGGAGTGCTGAGGAAGGAGGTTCCTGCACCTGTGATGAGGTTTAGTGCCAGTTGTGCTTTTGTCTCTCTGTGCAGGCTGAGTCTCTCAAGTGCTGTCTTGCCCTTCAGGCACCTGAAAGCATCCTGAAAGCTGCAAGTTGCATGTGAGTACGCTTTCTGTTTTTTTAATTAGGATGGCTCTTTTCCAGAAGTGGCTCTGTAGTGCCTCAGTGGCTTGTGTTGGCTGGGTTTGGAGTTTTGCTGAAATTGCATAGTCTCTGGTGCCGTGTTGGAGCTGGGCACGGCCTTTGCTGCTGGCTGAGGAGCGCCTACACCTCGTGCTGGGTTTGATGCAGAGAAAAGAAGCTTCCCTCAGGTTGCTGTTGTTGAAAGGAATTCTGAGGAGGATGAATTATAAAAGCTGCTTTGTTCACAGTCTGTGTGGTGGAGAGGTAGTTAAAATAATGCAAAACTGTAGGGTTTTTAATGTAGCTTTTTAAAAGAGTCCTCTGATCCCTCTTGTGTTGCTCTGGGTGTTTGATCATCTCCTCTACTCTTTCAATGCCACAATATTACTCTAGTGTTTTCCACAGAGACAATACATGCTTCTTTTTTACGAGTAACCTTTAAAAGTGTGTGTATTCTCAGAGTGTGAGGGAGCTTTCTGTTTGTCAGCATGTGTCCTGAGCAAGTGCTCACCCATTACTGCTTTTGAGCCTGCAATTAGAATTCATTCCTGATGCTCTGTTAGATTGGAGTTCTTGAGAGGCAGGATCTAAGTTTGCCTCAAAATGAGTTTTCTTTTCAAGCATTCTAGGTTTCATTGTATTTTCTTCAAATCTACAATGCATCAAAATGACTTGTAAATAAAATGTTTGGGGTAGAAGCTTATTCCTCAGTCTTGCTGTGCTGGAAGGTAACTCTCCTTGAGGAACTGCTTTGCCTATCGTTGTGCTGAATCTCCCCCAGATGGAAAATATGGAGAGTTGCACTTCCTTCTGTAACCTTTTTTTGTTTAATGTTGTAGTTATGAAACTGGCAAGCTTTTCAAGTATTGCTTCAAAAGCATTTTTATTTGCTTGATTTGATTCACATTATAGTTAAGCCACCTTCCCTCCCCCCCCCCAGCACATGAAATGTAAGTGAATGTGTGTGCATGTGCACATCAAATCCCCCACTTAATTACCCTTATCTATATCTGAACAAATCCTGTCTAGCTGCATAGATAATAAAGAGGATTGTCTGCCAGCTGCTTGTGAATAGTTGCCATCCAGAATTTATTCAGAAGTCGAGTGTAGAGAAAGAATGCTTGTGTTACACCTGTAATGAAAACTAAAGTATTTCAAGTACTGAAATATGTGACTAGGAACAAAACATTAAAACTGCAAGTTTTTGACCAGACCTTGTAGTTCAGACAGAACTGTAGCTCTCATTTTGAAATAGTGCTATTCTGTATGAGCTTTGAGTATTTCTTGCTTGACTAATGAGCAGCAGCAAAAACAGACTAATGGCTTTTTTTAAGTGGTAGCACATCATACTTACTACTAGACAGAGAAAATTAGAATCATGTGCAGAGTGGAGGAGGATGAGATTTTTTTTAACGTTACATCAAGTATGTCTGTGTCCGTGCTTGTATATAGAAAAACAGTACTTTCTGATGAAAAGTTCACTGCCTTGCAGCAATTTAAATATATATATATATATATATATATATTTGGCAGTCACACTTGTTTGCACTTCCATTAGTGGAAAGTAAGCAACAATGACAGCTGCCTCATGGCATTCCTAAAGATGTACTTGTTTTCTGAGCACATACCACTAACTCAGGAATGATTTGCAAATTCTTTGTAATTCAGAAACACTGGTAAAAGTCAGCTCACAATTGTAAAGTGGTGAGGGAGTAAACTAGACACTTTATAATACCAATTTAGTCACAGTAACTGTATGCAGTCTCATAATTGGATTATGAAAACATAAATCAACAGCTCATTCTGTAACTAAATGAGAAAGGAACTGTCTTTGCTCATGCTTCCCTGAAGTTTGCACTAGCTTTTAATAATAGTCAGTAGGACACTATCCTAGGAAGGGAAATTAGATGCTGGTCATCAATCTTCTGTCCTCAGGAAGGCAGTGAGTCACAGAAAGACCAGTTAGACTTTTGGAGTTCATTTAGACAAGTGCCTAGTGTTGTTGTCTATCACAAAACTTCTTTTTTTTTAATCTGTCAATCTGATCTAAATTTAAGTGAACTTTGGAAATTCTGAATACATATCAGTCTGTAATTAGGTTGGGTTTCTGAATCCTTCTGTTGCAATTATAAATATACGCAATTTTAAAAAGAGATGGCCCTCAAATGTTTAAATGCACAATAAGTGCATTTATGATTTTATTTTTGGTCAACCTTTTCTCCTTGTTTGATTATCTGAAACTTTGTGTTGTAATTGAGGTAGAATCTGTTTGTAAAAAGATGTTTGGTGACTGTTGATAGTTGGTAACATCAGATATTTTTGAGAGAACCTTCCGAGGTTGTGTCTCCTTTGCTTCACTGAAAGCGATTTTGTCTGTAACTTTGTGTCTTAATGCTAAAAGAAATCATGTGTCTTTTACAACAAGCAGGAGGAGTTAGATTTCCTAGTGGGCAATGCTTTAAATTAGTATTCTTTCTTTTAGAGTTCTATTTGTAATTACACAGGAGTCTTGCTTATAACAAGCTGAATTATATATGTGAGCCTATATTTGAATATGTACTTATTAACTCTGACAACCATTTCTGGTCTCAGTTCTGTTATTTTCTTCTTACTGCAGTTCTGAAATCAGGCCTCACAGTTATTTTTAAAATGTGTCACTATATTAGATAATGTATGAGTAGTGGAGAAAAATAATGTTATAAAATTCCCTAGAACAGTGAAGTCCTGTCTAAGACTTAATCTTATGAGCACAGTTAATGCTGATTATTCTGTTTCTGATACATAAGGCATCAAAAGCGTGCTCACTTGATTCACCATTAAGTCCCCACTGCTACTATGGAGTGTAAATAGTGCACAAAATCATATCTGCTCTGTGTTTGTCAGCTGGGTTCAGTCTCAAAATGGCCATGTTCAAAAGTGATGTTTCCTGTGGGCTATCTTATGAAGATACAGTACATCAGTAAAGCACCTCTCCATCTGTTAAAGTGCTCTTACCTACATAGCTTGTTTTGCTCTGGAAAGGTACTACATTTTAATTCATATGCTGAATTGAAATGGAACATTCCAAGCCATTGACTTTGAGCTGAGCAACAGAGTAATAAAAAGGAAAATGCAGTGTGGTAATATGTAAACATTCACAAGGAGGGAAAAAGAATTTGCTGAATTTGACTGGCAGCTTCTTTTCCAACTGATTCCTTAAATAAATGTTTCTTCCCAGTAAGAAGAGGTGAATATTTTTCTCACAAAAAATAATAGCTAATGCAGGTGCTCAGCCTGCTTTGATATGTAATTTAAAAGTCTTCATGCACTTATTTAAAAATATCACCTACTTTTGGCATTTTCTTTATTTGTTCTAAGCTCTACTAATTTGGATTGGGCTTGCTAGTTAAGTCATTACCACATGGTAGTTGGTTTTCAGACAATTTCCATGAAGGTCACAGTCTATTTCAACTTGTTTTCAGTTCATATGTTAAACAACTAAAATTACTGCTACTGTAAGCATAGAGGCAAGGGCTCAGAGTTGCTTTGTGATGAGTGAAGGTCAGAATCAAGTGCAGAACTTAAGAGGAGTAACGTGAAGATCCATTTCTAAAATACCGGAGTTCATTCCCTTTATTAGCTATATTGTAATTTGAGCAGTGTGTACAATTGGTTTTATGAATGGATAATACCAATTGACTCAGCTCTCCTCTTGCTCTCCTCTTACTCTCCATAAAGATAACTGGAGAACTCTGTTGTGATACAGGGAATGCCACTGATGTGTGCTCCGTGCAGCACCCTGCGTGTTCCCAACACCTATTCCTGGCTTTTTGAGTGCATTAACCACAGCATGCTGCTTGCCAGCTATGATTTAGTAAGTGGAAGTAAATGTTACGTGTGAGTGGATTGGAAAGCCAGAGCTCTTGTGCAGAAGTATATTATGCTTTATGCCTAAAATTGTTACTTGCACTGCAGTATCTACAAAGCTAACTCTAGGCAAAACTGATTTGCATTGGCAAGCCTGGAGTGTTATTTATTGAAACCTGATTAGATAAAGAATGCTGAAGCTGTAACAGTGCACAGGAGTGAGGACTGAACTCCTACAGAAAAGGTCTTTTCTGCAGTTTGGTGTATGGCCCCATTAATGAGCATGTGTTCTGGTGAGCAAGGGAGATGCTAGCTGTTAACAATTGTGTGCAATTCCTTTATTTTAATAAGCAGCAGTAAAACAAAATCATTCTATGCTCTATTGAGTGTGTTGGGTTGGGTCTTTTGGCAGAATAAAGGACTTTTTTTTTTTTTTCATTCTCTTTAATGGCCTTTGCATACTTGATCAAAAGTATTAAACTGTGGCGGCTGTGAATATAGCTCCAGAACATTGTCATATATTTGTAACTTTTTACCTTCTTCAGAGATTGGATTTCTTGTCATTTGAGTTCCATAACTTCTCTGAGCTGCATGGTGAAATCTAGGCAACTGCCTGGAGAGCATTTTAATAGGCAAAATCTATTCTTTTGTCTGTATAGACGAGAATTAAAACAAAACCACAAAAGGTTAGCCATTGTATTTGCCAATTAAAGTCTGCTCTGGCATGATATATTTTAAAGTTTACAGGGAATTGTACTTTTTCAACCATAATTGTACACTTTTTTTTCATAACAGTTCAGCTCCGGTAAGCTTATTCTTTTTAATTTTCAGGCGACATAACGGGAGAACCACGGGTGATCATTTATACAGTACTTCATACACAGCAGCACACGTGTAATTTCTAAGGATATGTCCTAATGCACTGTAGATCACAATGCAGTTTTAAAATACGAATGGAATTTTCCAAGTGAACTTGGTTTTAACTACGGTTTTAAATGAAGTTGCCATTTGGATGCAAACAAACTTCATCTAACTTTAGTTTCTACCTCTGTATGTAAGTTAAAGGCATACTTACAGCCAGCTGAGATGGTCCACAGCCAATTTAGTCACCAAGATAGCAGAAGCGTATGTAATTACATTTTCACCTACAGGCCTACTTACACTGCTGCAGATTTTAATGTGTTTGGACTTTCTCTATCTTTCAGTAAAGACTCATGAAATATGAGAGGGGAAAAAAAAAGTAAGATTTAAGACTTATAAATAGCATGTTCTTAAAAGTATTATACCAATTTAAAGCATAGGGAAGGTGAACTCTATTTTAGTGACAGAATGTTTGCACAAAAGCTCTTTAACTACAACTTCCAGTGTCAAGGTCATTAATATGATTCAAAAAATTTACATATATATTCTTTTAAATGAAATATTTTTCTTATTTTTTCGTAATTATTTTGAGAAGCCTATTGATAATTTGATAGGGGAGGAAAACCTTTGACTGTCAGCTGTTTAGGTTTCCACAATTATTGCCTGCAGTTTGAAAGGCTGCATCTTCTGCCAGTTCTTCTCCTCAGATAAGATCAAGGAATTCTGTGTTGAAAACACTGACAAATTAGCAGAAGATGAATCAGAATGTGGAAGTAGAATTGAAATGGATTTATGAACACTATTGATACTGCTAAGAATTCTGGTCAAATTCTGTAGTTCCTGTAGAAATGAATCCAAATGAGTCAAAGAGCAAAGAAAGTAATGAAGTCATCAACAGAGAGAACTGTTGCCCTGGAGAAAGTCTTCCTGTTGTCCTTTCCCGTTATATTACTTCTCTGAATGAGATGTTCCTTTTCAGAGCGTGAATGTGGTGAAATGTTTCATTGTGTATTCCCCTAGTTGTTAATAAAATAAGAAAGGAAGACAGTTATTGTCTGTATTCTGCTGTTAGTTTTTCAGTTTTTTTTTTAATAATACATCACATTGCTACATCTACATTTTCTATCTCTTTCCTATCTTTTAATAAAGTGAGATGGGGTGTGGTTATCATGAGACTATACTTGTGGAATAGAGAAATAAATGAGGTCTTAATAGGAGTTGGAAACACTGGTGATTTATGACTTTCTACAACTCACTAGACATACATGTCGATGTGTAGCATACCATAAATTATATTACATGCTGTAAAATGCTATAAGTTGTCATTTTTAGTGTGAGTTATTACCATTAAAGACTTTTATTGCCTGCTGCTGGTGTGAGTTTCTGCAGCTTCCTCACCAATTCTCTAACTAATGATTTCAGCAACTGCAGGAAGGAGATTGGGAGATGCAGTGGCTGATTAGGTAACACAATTGCATTAAACCTGTGATGCCAGAGGTTAAGCTGCACTGAAGAGAAAATATCATCTACTTACCTGATAGTATCCTTAGTATTGAGCATTTCCAAATGCCGTTTGGATGAACTGTATATTATTAACCATGGTTAATGTGTGCCCACTGAAAACAAGAAATGCTTCTTGTTTGAACTAGTGCTGTGTGTGTTGCGTAGTCAGCTGCAGAAGAATGAAGATGAGCTAAATCCTGTGGAGAAATTCAGCACCTCCCAATGATCATGAAAATCTGCAAGAGCACCTCAAAGGAGATATTGCTATTATTGCTGCAAATGTAAGAAATAGTACAGCAAAGTAGCAAACTAATATTTTTTAGTGAGGAACCATTAAGACACTGGGTTATGTGTCTTTGTAGTGCAGGTTGAGTTCAACAGATCTAAGTAAGGGGAGGGATCTGCAGATTGTGCTGTTTTTGTTTGTCCTGTGCAACGCTGTTGTGATACTTAGCCTTGGTAACTGCCTTGTTGTGGTTGTCATTGACACCTCTATGTGTCAATGTTCGTGCAGGAGGATGACAAACTATAGTCTGTTCTCTTAAATTCATCTGAATGCCTGTTAGGGTATTTGTGTTTGAAATGTTGGTGTTACCTTTCAGGCTTTTCAAGTGTTGGCTTGAAAAATGCATGTTGCAGATTGCAAACAAAATGGGAAACCTGTGATGATTGATTTTTGGATTTTGCAAGAAATTCCTCAAAACAAGCCTGTTTCTTTCCCTCAAACAACTGGGTTAGCAATTACCATTGCTTTTAGAGAGATTTTTTTTGACACCTTCATTAAACCCCAATTTGGTGTCATCCAATCTCTTACCAGCATTTTGGGAAGAGAAACGTCTGTCTAAAATATAATATATCTTGGTAATCCTATTGGTTAAGGCATGATGAAAAGGATAGTTATCATTAAAAATCAATGTAAACGTTTTCTCTTTTTATTTTCTTTTTTTTCTTTTTTCTTTTTTTCTTTGGCTGGATGCTTTTGTTGCATTTTAAAGAGGTTTTTGTCTGCTGGGTCCTCCCCCTGCCTTGCCGACCGGAGCACATTTCTGGCTGAAGCGTGCCCTCTAGTGAGCCGCTGAGGCGGGATTCAGATGGCTAAGCTTTCTCATCAGCGGGGTGGGTATTTTTCCTTCTCCTTTTTCTTTCTCACTTAGCTTGGAGCGGAGTTCATAAACACAGTTCATAAGAGTAGGTGATTTGTGCTTTGTTTGGTGAGATAAAGAACTCGTTATCTTAGTATGTCTAATGTATTTATCTAAAGCTGCCACACTTGCAATTTGTTTTGTCCCATTCTCAGCTGTGCATTTCTACTTTTCCTTCTACCTTTCCCCCGCTTTTCCTTTTCCTTTCAAAGCTTTTTTGTACATGCAAGAGTCAATTCATGGCTCGTTGTTTTTGTTTTTTTTTTGCTTTTGTTTTTAATTTTTTTTTCCAAAAGAGTCTGAAGTGAGTAGTTGTCAACTGAAATGTCACTGTGCAATTTGTCGCCTTTTTGGGTTTTTTTTGACCTCTCTTCACATAGTCTTTGGAATCCTACAGCAGTTGTCCCTTTGTGTCATGTGAACTTCACAGCTGGTGGGAAATAAGCACTAACAGTTTATAAAGCCATCTGTAAAGAGTAAATGTGTGATGACTGAAGGAGCCGTGTGGCTAATGTTTGATAGATAACTTCAAATGAGCAGTAGGCCAAATTTATGAACAAAAAGAATATGCTTTTTGCACATCTTTTGAGCTTATACATTTTGTATGTAGGAAGTTTTAAGTACATGAAAAGGACAGAACTGTAAATGAATGTATTTTGAGGGAGTATTATACTGTCCTAAACAGAACATCCTTCTTTGCTAGTCTCTGCTCCAGCACTATCTGCATATTCTAGGTCTGTTCTTCAGTAACAGATGTGTTCTTCTACTTTAACACAAAGTAGATGCAGCTGATACTTAATCACAAGTATCACTAAGAAGATATTTTTAGATTAAAGGGATATAAATTACTTAAAATTATCGCATGCTTAAAATATGTACACTGCATTTATTTGTTTTGAATTGATAGATTGTTTAAGCAGCACATACATACATATCCTTTTGTTCTAAAATGAATGAGTAGAAAAATTGGAAAACACTGACTGAAAAAGTTATTTCCCTTTCTAGCAACCCTTTCCCTAGTTATTAGTCAGCTGTGCATGTAAAAGTTCTGTCTGAATGAAAATCAATTTGTGTTGCTGTTCAGAACTGTGTTAAAACTTGCCTGATTCTTGCCTTCTTGTTTCAAGGCTATTTCAGAGCTTCTTTTTTTTTTCCATTGGCTAAAAACACCATTTCAATTATTAGCCTAAATTTATTTACAGCCATTTGCTGCCTGACTTAAGACTTCCTAAGGTCTGATTGAAATACCAACAACTAAGTGCAATATCATACATCAAGCTGTTTTGCTCTCCGAAAGCATTTTTAAAACCCCGTTAAGCAGTCATCTGTGACACTGAGTTGGAAAAGTGAAGCTGTTTGGATAAGAAAACTCCATTCTTTCTCTTCTCTTTGGAGTCACATGTTTACCAGTAATTTCCAATCCAGAAGTAGTGATGGTTTTTTTTGACACATTTTTGTGTTAATTCGTATCCAGTATTTCAGGACAGTCATGTGTGACTGTGACATGATGTGACAGGGGTAGAACATTGCTGATCCACAGTAGCAAGTCCTATCACATGAATAATCACTATTTTGGGGGACTTTTAAATGAAAAAGTGTTGGTAGTTCATACACATAACGGACCTCTGAGTGTATCACAGCCTCCTTAACTTAAATTTTTAGAACCTGTAATATAGGATTTACTTTTGAAGAACTAACACAAAAGTCAGTGGCTTGTGTTATGGATGGAGTTGATGGGGTTTTTTCTTGTGCTATTAGGAAAAAAAAATGCCGCCTTATTAGTTGTTAAATCATACTCAGCTTACATAGGTCTCCTCGAAGTCAAATGTTGGCGAGTAAAACTTCTTAATGTAAGCATTGTAAGTCCAAATTCTTTGCTGATAAAAGTTGTTGTTAGGTCAAAATAAGATTTGATCCAGAAAGGTTCCTTCATCTGGACCAGATTTGGTGTAATATACTGTGAATTCCATTACACAGTAGGTACACGCAAGTAATCTGTTGTGAAAGTAAACGGTACGTAGTAGGAAAATGGAAAAGGAAATCCCATATTCAGCCAGTTACAGGTAAGTACTTAATGCAGTTCTGGCTTTGTCTTTAGCAGTTGGCTTTAGTTTGCACCTACATGAATAGTAGTTGATACCAGCTTTTCCAGCTCAGTTTCTGTCCATTTTAAATGTATGAAATGAAGATTTTTATCTCCTTTAAACTTCACTCTCATTCTGCTTTCAGGTTGAATATGCTTTCAAAGGTTGTATATGAGAATAGTTCTTGTCCTTGAGGACTTTTCAAAAAACCTTTGCAGCAAGTTGAGGAATTCTGTGTTATCTTAGAATCTCCAGTTGTCATTCTGCAGAAAAGACTGTACTGAGGGCAATGTGTCATTACTACTTGCTGTGGAACAAGTATTTTCATCAGGTATCTCAGTGGAAACTAGAAACTGATGACCTTGTGCAGGAGTGGATTTCTTAGGTTACATGATTTAAAAAAAAAAAAAAATACAGCTTGGTGTGAAAACTCAGCTGCTAAGTTTATGGAACATTTGTTGAAGTCCCCGGTGGTCTTCAAACGTTGTTAGCGTTGAACGCTATCAAGGGTACCTGAAATAACATCTCACTGGAGATTCTTGAAATTTCTCTGGCTTCCTAACAGTAAGCAGAAGTTAAAAACAACAACCTCCTAGTGTAAATTAATTCCTACTACTGCATGCAATAAAATGTTTTACTGAGTGAATGAGTGAGCTTTAAAAAATGTGAGGAGAATGTTGCTGATTTCTAAGGAAACCTTTTAAAAAAGGGATACTGGTGAGGAGTGGGGAAGTGATATTGCTTTGAGCTTTTCCTTTTTCCTAACAATGGACATGTGAAACCAAGTAGACAATTAAGTGAATATAGTGAGCTGTCACTTATGTTTAACCCTATGCCCTTTATCAGACCACTGTTTGTTGCTCCTGGTCTTCTTTCCTTCTGCCAGTTAGAACTGTAACAACTGCTGAAAGCCATTGTCCTTCTGCATGTCCAGCTGTTCAATCCACACTCCCATACTGCTTTGTGAATGGGAGGAAACCACGCTGATAACTTTGTACAAAGTAGAGAGAATTAGTGGTGACGGAAAAAGACTGCTTGTAATAGCCACCTCTCTTCCTAGCTTCAGTATTCTTTTCCTGGAGATCAGATTTGAAATGCTATGGGGGTGTGTAATTGTAATTGAATAAGTGTACACTTCTTATAAACCAGCATGTGTGGACTCTGACATGAAATGCAATGGAGGAAACTCACTGTTCCTGTGTCCTTCTGAAAGTGGTTGCACTAAAACTGTAAAATTAAAAGTTCAAAGAAACAAATAAAAAAAACTCAAACCAGAGCATTTCCGTCAGTGCTGCAGGAAAGCCAGCTTATTCTGAACAGACAGACAGTGTAGGATGTAGATCAACAAAACATGGATCTCACTAACATGTAAATGTGTAAAATTTATCTCATTGGCAAATTGACAGCAAAACATTTTTATCAGTCTCATTTCTGCAGACTGTAAAGTGTAAAGCAGTCTTTATCTAGCAAACAGATTGAATCTTTTTTCCTCTCCTTTTATGTTATGTGTGTATATTCTTTACCATTGCTTCCTCTTTTAGAGGTAAAGTGCCTTTCGACTGAATATCAGAATGGCTGTTTACTATTTCACTGAAAAGCTGCTTTGTTTGCCTTTAATCATCCAGATCTGAATCTAATAGTTATGTCTTAGGTCTCCTTACACAGAACTGATTCTCAACACTTCAGTGCTTCCTTGTACTGCTGCAGTGCTGCAGGAGACAAATGGAAGTGATGCTTAAAACAAAGTAGAGATGTTTATGTCAATGCTACTCAGAATAATATGAAGTAAATGGCAAATGTTTATAATTCCTTGTATATTATAGTTCCTGCTATTGGTCATGTTTATAGTTCTCTGTGTATGTATGTGTGTATACACACAAAGGCTGCTCTGAAAGTAATGCCTCCTACTTTATTATGCCGCTCCACAATGTCAGAGGTGGATGTTGGTGGTATGGCAGTAGAAGCTGAATCTTCCCACCAATATTCCATTCCATTTTGTTGCCATCTGACAGATGGCAGCAAAGGGGCAGTCTGACAAAATGGAGTCTGAAGTGGAAGTATGTACAAAGCAAAAGTGTGGAACTGAATTCCTCCATACAGAAGAAAATGTTCTCACTGACGTTCATCAATGTTTGCTGAATGTTTGTGGAGAGCAAACAGTGGATGTGAGCACAGTGAGATGAAGGGTGATGATTTTCGGCAGTGGCTACAACGGCAGTGGCTACAACGGCAGTGGCTACAACG